>JAOTRN010000025.1:11357408-11374893 GCA_028566695.1 Bagroides melapterus | reverse complement strand
TCTTTGCTTTTCTTAAGCACAAATTCACTTAAATTTTATATTTTTTGTCTGAAAACTAGACTTATTTTCTTAGGTCAAATTCTTCGTAAGTAAGTCATTTTTTTTGCAGTGCTCATAAATCACAGTTTTGTGATCAGTGTTCAGTGTCAGTCTGTGACCGACTCACTGACTGTCAGTTATTCTGTTTTGTTTTAGTGCTTTTATTTTTGATACCAAACATAGCATATGTATGCTATTGTAAACAGAACTGAGTAATGTTAACACACTTCATACTGATGATGTTCGTATTATTTCAGTGTCTTTACTTGGTATCAGAACACTCATTCTCATTAAATATCCTTGCAATCTTATCTTGCTTTATGCCTTTTTTTTCACTTCCTTCAGCATCCAAAATCAAATAATAAAGGATTACATAAATGTCCAATATAAAAGACCAACTCCAGAGGCCTTTCTTCCTTGTCACACACCATCTGCAACACCAACTGCTATGGTGTATTCACAGGGGGGTGGGCCTGAGCAAGACTTTTAATTCCTTACTGCAAGCTTATAAATCTCAACAATGTACCTACAACAAAATGTAAACTCATTGGAATTACTAAACTTGTTATACAACAGTGATGTTGAATACCTGAAATAGATTAGTCAGAAGATTTTAGATTTTGAGACGCAACATCTAAAGGATTCAGCCATTTTTATCCACACAGGTTGTTCAGGTGTTTGTTCAGTGTCTTGTCATTTAGAGACTGCTGGCAGGTCTACCTACCTTTGTCTTCTGTAAATGATCCAAAATGCAGCTGCATGCATCAGAAACAGAAACAAACATCAAAACACTTTCAAACATCTGAAACACTTACACTTAAAACTAGCAATTATTTAAAAAGAAAATACTGTATCCTAACAAACCAGTGGTGATGTATCCATTGATAGAGATTTCAAAGCATTTTTGTTCATCGTTCTGGATAAGGGAGTCTGTCAAATGCTGTAAATGTAAATGTAATGTAATGAGATTTCCTTTAACAACGTAAGTAAACGTGTCAGCTGCATATCACAGGTATATATTAATGCGCTTGTTCTAATACATCATCTTTTCATAATTTCATAATTTCTCTAAGGAAAGTGTTATGTAACACCAGTTTGGGATGTTAACCGCAGCATCGCTTCACATTATGGTATGTTTACTGGAAAAGTTTAAAATAATCTGATGGACAAATAGCTTCAGACAATTTGCACTATACGGTTATTCATATTTATAAAACATGGAAACTACGCTCTGGGTTCAAATGAATGAAATGACATCAATTGTGTGAATTTAACAAACAAGTGACAGACAGATTAAATAAAGGAATGAGACACAGGGCAGCGTGAATTCAAAAGTTTGACAGACACAGTGGGCTAAAAAAAGATCACTTAATTGTACTTATTTGCTGATGGACTTCATGTTAAATGGATTTGAGAGAGTCAATGCCAAATAATTGTACTGCAGATTTATATTCATTCACTAAAGCAAAATAGACCCATAAAAACCTAGGAAAATGAAATAAAAAAAAAAAAAGCTTTTCCACAGGAGAAACAGATGATTTAAAACTCGCACTTGATGTTAAATGCATTTGAATGTGTTGTTTTCTATGATTTGTCATTTATAGTATAACAGTAAAGCAACCATCACTTCTGTAACTATACATTTACTAGCTGTGACTTTTGCTGTTCAAACATTAGTGTGGAAATGACATGCATTTTTGAGTCAGGCAGTGGTGGACTGATAATACGGTAATAACAACGGACGATAATTCAGGTTGGGAATTTGACTCATCACAAAACAAAAAAAAAACAAACAACAAAAAAAAATCAGGCTAAATGGAGGAGTTTTAAAAGTCAAATTTAAGACCTTTTAAGAGATGCAAACTAAAAGGTGAGTTTTATAAAATGATAAAATTATTTCACCCTCAAAGTTTTACTATGAACAGCAAGACAGATATCAGAATGTCAATATAGGGCTAGCCCAGGTAACAATGTGAACTGATTAGGCTGCGTCTGTGGCCGGGGCTTTTCTTTTTGTGCTCTTTTTTCTTTTATTTGGAAAGTGTGATTATAAATCATTACTCATCTACCACTGTATACTAAAGAGTCAATCGATCTATAACAAGTTCTAGCTGGATAAAGAACGAGAAGGAATTTTAAAACGCATGGTCTCTCTGAATGTTCAAGTTCTGTGGATAATGCCGAAGTGTCTCGTCAGACAGTATGCTGCATTCAAGTAAACTGAAAAAGTAACTGAAACTCAAGGACTCGTCCAGGAGTAAACAATCTTTACACAATGTTACTTAAAAATCAATAATGGAAAATGTATTACAGGTTAATGTACAGCTACCAGAATAGTTCAGTGTGAAGAGAATGCAGTAACTTTTAAAAAGCACTGTCTGCCTTTGTTGCTATAGTTACAGTGTGATCTGGCGTGATCATATCAACATAAAACATATCTGTTCACAAAACATATCAATTCACATTACATATCTGATTGGACATGGAAATTAAAGGAGAAAAAAGGAGAAGCAGACAAAATGACTTTTACAGTTAGGCTGCTGGACCAGACACCTCAACCACATTCCCATTAATTTTGGACTGGAGAGACTTCCACTGTTTCTTCCTAATGGGTCTAAAGGGTCAGTGTGAATTCAGAGTTCACCACAGACCCAACACTAATTCCTTCCTGCCAAAGTCTTCAAATGATCACGGATGAAGGCCTGACCATAAAGCTGACGCAACAGTTGTTCAAACAAGGCATGACAGTCTCCAGGTGGCCCTGTCCACAGTGATCCCATGAGACACTCGCTGTCCATGCTCTATCCCTGAGTGCACACCGAGTGATGAGATTCCACCCATGGCTAGGGCGTCTGGATTGATGGAGAAGAGTCCACAGTCAGCAAACCTGAGCGACTTGTGATGGTGGTAAGGCAACAGCATCCAGACATCCCAGTTCACCAAACACTCTATGCTCATGAGCCCTCCAAGTCTGGACCTATGAGAAGCTATTGATAAAAAACTAGACTAAACAAATGTGTTTTTAGCCTGGACTTAAACACTGAGACTGTGTCTGAGTCCTGGACACTAATTGGAAGGTTGTTCCATAACTGAGGGGCTTTGTAAGAAAAAGCTCTGCCCCCAACTGTAGCCTTTACTACTTGTGGTACTACCAAATAGCCTGCACCTTTTGATCAAAGATGGCATGACAGCTCATAACAAACCAAAAGATTGCTCATGTACTGTGGAGTGAGACCGTTAAGTGCAGTTAGTAATAGTATTTTATAAACAATGTGAAATTTGACTGGGAGCCAATGCTGTGCTAATAAAATAGGGGTGAGGTGTTCATATCTTCTGGTTCTAATTAGGACTCTAGGACATGTTTATGCTCCTACTGGAACATCCAGACAGTAAATCAACAAACAAAGGTATGTAGTGACATCATATTTCTTATCTTAGCAATATTTCTGAGATGAAAGAAGGCTACCTTTGTGATATCATTTATGTGAGCTTCAAATGAGATACTGGAGTCAAAAATTACATCAAGGTCTTTTAAAGTTGCATGTTGGGATGAATAGAAAGACCATCCAGAGTTATTCTGTAATCAGAAAGCTTACTTCTGGCTGCCTGTTTTCCTAGAAAAAGCACATCTATCTTGTCAATTTCTATCTTGTCAGTTAAGTAGGAGGAAGTTAGTAAGCATCCACTGTCTGATGTCCTACACTCAATCTTTAATCTTATTAAGATGGCGTCCCTTTAACACCAACAACATGTTCTAGCCTATCAAATAAAATAGCATGGTCAATGGTGTCAAAAACTGCACTAAGATCAAGTAACACCAGCAAGGAGACAGAACCCTGATCAGAGGCCATTAAGAGACCATTTACAACTTTAACTACTGCTGTCACTGTGCTATGAACACTGTGTGAACCTTTTCTAGGATCTTGGAGATAAAGGGGAGGTTTGATATTGGCCTATTGTTGGACAGCTTGCTTGGGTATATATGTTATACCCAAGCAATATATGTAATATATAAGTAATAAGTAATATATATAAGTAATATATGTTGGGGATATATGAAGATGAAGCATCAGTTAACTTTATCTCCATTATCAAATGTGACAAACTACATGTCAAATTCAAATTTATTTAAAAGACATCTCCAAATAGATTCAAACTATTTGTGCCATAGTCTCAAATATCTCTAACAAGGACAGATGGTATTTGTTGTGTGTGAGGACATCAGGAAACACGCTCAATAATGATACTAAAAATTTAGTTACCATGTACACGATGAGCGAGAATCAGGGACAGACCATTATTACTACTAACCCCTGGAGAACGTGGAACAGACAAGGTCATAGAGGAAGGCGAGGCTAAGAGCAGAGCTGACTTCAAGGTCAGAAACTTCTCAGACACTGACTCCATGGGCTCAACAGGGGCTTCGAGCTACCTCTCCAGGACCACAGAGATTACCCAGCAAGGAAGGTCTGCAGAAAGGAGACCAGGGGGTGCCTACCCAAGGAGGCCCTGAGAATTGGTACATGGTTCACAGCAATGGCAGCCATGTACACCTTTAAAGTAGAGGGGGACAGACAGAGAAAGGCAAGACTGCAGAAACTATACCGACTGGTCAACAGTGAATAATTCAAACTAAAGTTCTACTGCACTGACCAAAATCAGATCATGAGTATAAATGAGTCTTTGTATTTGGCAAATATAAAAAATACAAAATAATAAAGTCCTTAAAGTTTTCATGCCATCACCATTTTGAATTTTTCATTCATTCATTCTTTCATTCATTCATTGTCTCCCGCTAATCTGTTGCCGGGTCATGGGGGCAGCAGTCTAAGCAGGGATGCCAGACTTCCCGCTCCCTAGCCACTCCCTCCAGCTCTTCTGGGGGAATTCCGTGGCGTTCCCAGGTCAGCTGAGAGACATAGTAACTGCAGCGTGTCCTGGGTCTTCCCATTAGGGCATGCTAGGAACACCTCCCCTGGGAGAAGTCCAGTAGGCATCCGAGACAGATGACCCAGCCACCTCGACTGGCCCCTTTCAATGTGGAGGAGCAGCGGCTCTACTCCGAGCTCCTCTAGGGTGACAGAGCTCCTTGACCTATCTCTAAAGGAATGCCCCGCCACCCTATGCAGGAAACTCATTTCGGCCGTTTGTATCCAGGCTCTTGTCTTTTTAAGTAAGAGTAGGAACGTAGATTGACTGGTAAATCAAGAACCCTTCATCACCAAAACAGACCAGTGCATAGACCACATTGCTGCTGTTGCTGCACCAATCCATCTGTCAATTTCACGTGCCATCCTTCCCTCACTTGTAACCAAAACCCAAGATACTTAAACTCCTCCACTTGAGGGAGAAACACCCCTCCAACCTGGAGGGGACAAACCATCTTTTTCCGGTCGAGAAAACCCCTCCCTGAACTGCCACATTATTGTGGTGGAGGGGTTTGAGTACCAGAATGAGGCTGAGCCATGTTGTCAGGTGCCAAGTGCTCCTGGCAAACAGGTCCTAGGTGACAGGCCAGACTAAAGCAGTTCCTATCTCGTCATGAAAATGGTAACATCAAGGACGTTACGTCACTTGGATTGGCATTACAGGGTGCCCAACCTGGAGCCAGGCCTGGGGCTAGGGCACGCAGGGAAGCGCCTAGTGGCCGAGTCTTTGCCTGTCTTCCCGTAGGCCCACCACCCGCAGGAAGGAGCATAAGGGCCAGTGCAATGTGTTATGGGTAGCAGTCACGGGCGGGGGCCTAGACGACCCAAACCCTGGTTAAAGAATCTGGCTCTTGGGACATTTTGAATTTTGTAATTGCTAAATATAAACTAACAAACTATGAACTAAGAATATAACTAGGAAATCATTCTTACTCAATGTTGTGCAGTTTAAACTTAGTTAATGTAATATTACCAACATTCCTCAGCTGTATAACTGACCATATAAATAATCATTTATATATCTGATTATAGAATGTTATAAATTCTACAATTATGAACACAGCCTGAGCTATAATGCTGCAGATTTTACACAGAAGCTGAATATCTTATTGAAAAATTCAGTCAGATAAATGTCCTGCAGTAGTACTGAAGGCAGTAGAAGATTGATGAAAGGTTTTGATTATCTGGAAGCTCTAATTTAAACTGATGCCTCCTAAAAGGGAGACAGAAAAATTTCTTCACACCCAAAAGTGGGTTGATGAACATAAGACTTGATTTCACTGAGAATCCCTCTGACAGACACAGAACTACTGACTGAAACACTGACAGACACAGAGACACTTTTCCTGACTAGCTGACTGACTGACTAATTCAAATGATACATGGAATGAAAAGATGAACTGTTCCAGAGAAACATGTCCATTTCTATTACACATAGATTTATTTCCTATTTACACAAATTTGTTCATTTATTTCATTCGTTCTTCTTCGTTCGTTGGGTTCATTTTTTTCTTTCTTCTTTTTTCATCTCTTCTTTCTTTCTTTCTTTCTTTCTTTCTTTCTTTCTTTCTTTCTTTCTTTCTTTCTTTCTTTCACTGGCAGTGTCACATCTCTTTGTGTTTTCTCCTGCTCTCACTGGTCCCAGGAATTTGGTCCTGTTTCAGTGAAAACAGAGATTTCATGTATAAAGCTTCAAAATGATCACATTTATGCCATTTGTACTAGACTTCATTTTCTGGACTATAACTGAAACATGGTTTAGTATAGCAGACAAGGCAAGAGTTTACTACAGCAGTCAAAGTTTCAGCAGAAGAAATTTTTACCTTCAGTAACTCCTCATGAATCAGGATCTTCAACAACTCATCGTAGTTGAACTGGAGGATGCTGTGAGCCTCCTGCTCTTGCCCAAACTCCTAAAACAAACACTCAGACACTTTTAAATGCTGACTCATTACTCATTTAGAATAGTCTAAATGTATTATGGGAAAATATCCCCAAAATGTGAGGAAACACACACAGTTCACAAAAGCACTTATAGTTTCATTAGAAGAGATGTTTACCTTCGGTAAGTCCTCCTTCTGCCCCAGAGTCTCATTCTCCTTGTGCTGAACGATGGTCTCCCCATGTTTCTGCTGCTTCTTTTCAGCGTCAGCCAGGAAAACCTGAAAAAAAAAAAAGCTCAGTGACTTTATTAACCTCTACACACATTAAGAGACTTTATAATACTGCCTCATTACTCATGAGAATAGTCTAAAGTCTGAAAAGGAAAGAATGTCCCCTGGATATGAGACAACATGCATGTATAGATAGTAGTGAAACATTTACTTTCAGTAACTTCAACTGTTCATTCAGACTGTTCTTCATCTGATCCATCTCCTTTTGGAGGATGCTGTGAGCCTCCCGCTCTCGCTCACACTCCTAAAACATACACATGGGACAAGAGAGGTTTAAACTTGAGTGAAAAGGAGTGTGCCTGTATGTGTGTGTGTGTGTGTGTGTAAAATGGTTTCCCCACATTATTTGTATAATATCATGATATAAGAGATGACTGAACCATAATAAATATTCAGTGCTGAGCCTGTGACAGAGCTGAGAGATTTGTCTCCCATCTAATATCATGACCAGCTGTCACTGCTCTTGCCCTTCTGGCTCCAAGTGTGGGTGAACTTCAAACTCCAGCCAGCAGATGTTTCCTGTTCTGAATATTTCCTAGTTATGGTACTCAAATTATTCGGAATCAGAGGCTTATCTCACATACCTTGCTTTTCAGGTCAAGGTCTATGTGTGCCTCAGAGAGCAGTTCCTCCAGCTCTTTCACTCTGTCCTCCAGATGAGTCTTCTCCTCAGGCTCACCCTCCTGAAATTCACCATTTAAATATTGTTAGCTTCAGGTGTTTGAGGCCACCAGCATTTAGATCTCTGATGCAGCTCTGTCATTGATCTAAAGGGCCATAAAACCTACAATATAATGGACTTCAGATTTCTGATGAAAGTCTAATGTATTGTTTTCCAGATACAGACTGAAATAAATGAACAAGTCTGGGTTGCTGTCCTGAGCCTAGTGCTGGAATACAAACTTTATTTCCTCCTCCATAAGTGGCAAACTCTCCTATTCAGATATTTAAAATCTTAATATCATGATTTTTTGTTGTTCTTTTTTATCTTTCTTCACAAACAAGAAATTGATCAAAAAAGCACAGCAATGTCTTTATTACTTTCATAAAAACTGTTTAAATGTATACTATGATAAAATATAACTTTATCTTAAGCAACTATGTATAAAGGTTCTCTAACCATTTAGGAAAACTAAATGTACAATGTGCAGTGCTGCAGTTCTGATGTTAGCAAGAAATTGTAAATGGACAGTATAGTGTTAAAGTTAAGATCATTAACTTACCGTCATCTGTTCCTGAGCATCTGTAAAATAAACAAATACAAAATCCCACATCATCATGTTGAATTATTGCGATATTTTCTACTTCTGATCCTGATGAACCTCTACAGCACAATTGTATTCACACTTTTTCACAGACCCCCAGAATAAAAACATTTTACTGATTTTCAGTATGTACATGTGTCCTGTGGGCTAAGGCTTAAGGACACTGACAGATTTTGTTTCCACGAACCTGAAACCCTTCATGTACCTGGACACAATCGGACTACCAGCTCTAAGATCATGAAGAACTAAACAAATCTACTAAATACATGCTTTTATAAAGGAGACAAGAAAACTTAGCACTGCATGGCTACACCAGGACTGAGAAATAATTCTACCTTTGGGGATGGTTGTGTCTTTGGTTTCCTTTTTTTTTTTTCCTCCATCGCCCCGTTTAAGATAATAGTAAATAATGGATCCCGAGGTTAACAGGAGTGAAAGTTCTGCTACAGCCAGTACTATCTCCTCCATAACTAGACTGAAGAACAGTTTTATCTCTCCAAAGATCAGAGTAACTCCAACACCTTACTTGCACAATGTCAAGCAGATTTCTGAAAGCTCTGTGCTCCTGTCTTCACTATTTGGTGTCAGTTCTGTTCTAGAATGATTCTACTCTATGACATTTCACATGTGGTATAATTCCTTAAATGGCCGCACACTCCCTTAGAGTATTATAGCCACCAACTCTTCCTTCATGGGCGTAGATTTCATTTAAACACCGGGAGGTTGAAGTGTTAGTGAGTATGTTCTTTAAAGTAAAGAATGTAATAAATAAAACCGCTTTGTTTTATCCACAGTGTACTGACACATTATTTATAAATCAGTCTGTCTGTCTATCCACAAAGCATTTCTGAGCTAATGACTGTTTCAGTAAAACAATGTACACAGGCCATAATAAGAGACAAATGAATCCCCACTGTAACTGATTCAAACTTTTACACATCATTTAACAAGCCTTGTCAAATAACAAAATTGTGAAATAAAAAAATTTCAATAAAATCAAAATAAATAATTGTCATTAGTAGGTTTTTTAGTAAAATTATGAGTATGATTTATGAACACCTTGCATAATCAATAGCTTGTTTTTTTTTTTTTTACAAAAATGCGCAAAAATAATCAAGTCTTTTTTTTTTACTACATAATAATAATAATAATAATAATAATAATAATAATCAACTAGCTAGCTAAGTAGTGCACACCTGAAGAACATGTTTTGAAGGCAAAAATAACCCAGCATAAACAATGTAAGGAATGCTATAAGAGCAGAGTTGCGTGGACCACAAGACTTGTTCGGTTACTGGACAATGTGGTTAGCAGAAACACAAGGTGTGTTAAACGTTATCACGTTATGTGGTTGCTACAAGAACGTCACCCATAAGGGACCGCACAGAGGACACGGAGTAGATTTGTTCATTCTTATCACTCCATGGGACCAACTATGTGTGGCATTTGGATGGCTACGATAAAGTAAAGCCATTTGGTTTCGCTATATAAGGACGCATTGATGGTTTTTTGAGACTAACAATAATGAACAATAATGATGCTGTTATTGCAGACCTACAAGAAGAAAACAAAAAAATGACAAAACTGTTGCTGAATTAATATATTCTAGTTGTTGCCAAGGGAGGCACGGTGGCTTGGTGGTTAGCACGTTTGCCTCACACCTCCAGGGTTGGGGGTTTGATTGCCACCCCTGCCGTGTGTGTGTGTGTGGTTTGCATGTTCTCACTGTGCCTCGGGGGTTTCCTCCGGGTACTCCGGTTTCCTCCCCTGGTCCAAAGACATTCATAGTAGGTTGATTGACGTCTCTAAATTGCCCATAGGTGCGAGTGTGAATGTGGCCCTGCAATGGACTGGCAACCTGTCCAGGGTGTACCCTGCCTAGATGGCTGGGATAGGCCCCAGCTGATCCATGTGACCCGGGTAGTCCTGGAATAAGCAGGTATGGAAAAGATAGATAGATAGATAGTTGTTGCCAAGTGAGATCTGATTAGTTCCATTAGCTCTAATCTGAGTAAAATGAACACGTTTTTATTATGAACATATTTAACACTAGATTAAAATGTTTTGATTACATGATCTGAGCTTATGAATTTAATAAACTACTTGAGTAATAAATTACTTCCAAAATCACAGTAACCACAGTAAAAGTGAATGATCTTGTTGATATTCTGAGCATTGAGTAGGTAACTGAAAGGTTTGATTAACTAATATTTTGAAATATCCTTTTTATAATCGATTAAAAAGTGCCTCCACTGTATGATGACTCTGAAGAGAAATTAAAAAAATTCCACAGTAAAAAAACTGCTTTCTGGATAACTTATTTTAAAGACATTCTTACTTTAGTGTCTTCGTAATTCTAAAATGAATATCTATTTTTTCTGGCTTAATATAATTTTGGGTCTCTTAAATCTTATTTTCTGGCTGCAGGCATTGGTAATACAATCACTTCAGTCTGTCAGAGTTAAACAGGAGGAAGTTAGTAAGCCTCCACTCTGTCCTTTTCAGTCTTATTAAGCTGATGGCTCTCATCTGATTTAACTGAAATATAAGGCTGTGTGTCATCAACGCACAGGTTAGAATGTGATCAAGAGCTTGGGCTCCATTATGAGTGAGTTCTACTGCGTTCTGATTAACACCTACTGAATCTGAGATGGACATACCTGCTGCTCTCAGAGGGTCTTCTAACTTATCAAAATGAATATCAAAGTCTCCCACAATTAATGCTTTGTCTAAAGAAACAACTAGGTAATGAAAGAAATCTACAAATGCACAGAGCAATTCAGAATATAGCCCTGGACGTCTGTAAATAACAAGGAATTGACGCAGTACACTTTTTTCTGGCCATATATGTGGTGTTAGTATGAAGAACTATTAACACTACCTTCAGATCAAAGATGCTGGCTATCCACTGACCATCATCTAAATGAATCATCTTCAGGTGATGGTTCACGTTACAACTCGTGATTTTGTGTGCAGGTCTGATTGGCCCCTGAATGAAAAGTATACAGTCAGTCAGAGCTAAAAATACTTCTTGCATGAAGCTGAAGTAAAAAACCTGAGTTATATAATTGTTTATATAATTTAAACAAAAAAAAATGTAAACAATAAAATAAAAAAAAGCACAGGAATAACCAAGTATTTTTTTTCACTACTTAATAATAACAACAAAAATAATCAACTAGCTAGCTTCAGAGCCAGAGATTCTGGCCTGCCCTAGCCTGTCCTGATCACTTCTGCACCTCGATGACATCACTGGTGCTCCTATTTAAAGAGGAGGAAGGGAAGCAAGGTGGGAGGGTGGTGGAAGTGGTGTGTTTGGATTATATTGGCTGTAATAATGATTGTTGATTGTTGTGTTAAGGTTTCTGTTCTGGTTTTGACTTGTGCCTGTTTTTCCCTGACTCTGAGCTTGGTTTCCTCATTGGACCTGATAGCTAGTAATAGTAAAACATTAATAACAACAAAAATAACCCAACATGTGTGCTGTTGCTTTTTAAATATGGGTCACCAGCATAGGAGAAAAAGTGAACCATTACTAATTACTGACTGGCCTTGCAGCACGTTTAAACGTTCGTTCGATTTAATGCAAATGGTTTATAAAATCAGCAATTTATGTCATAAATGTGCCTATAACTATCCACTGCATCTCAGCTGACATGTAAAGGCAAAGATTCTGTTAGATCCTGTGGAAAAAGAGCTTTTGTGTATTTTCTTCGGTATAAAAAGACAAGACGAATGGTAGTCAAGTGAAAGTTTTTTTTTTTTCAAAAAAAAAAAAAAAAAATAAAGGGAAATTTTAAAAATCAAAGACTTTTTTTTTTTTTTTTTAAGAAGTTTTGATGCAGTTTTTCATAAAAAACAGTTTTATTAATTGATAAACTTCACATTTCAGTCTTGGTCTTTCGCTGTGGTTTGTACAAAAACCGCAGGACTTATTGATCATGCAAATTGATTGTCTACCAGATGCTTTCGGAACAGGGTTTTCCGGTAACAAAGTGGAATTCTCAGGCATTAAGTAGCCCTGCTGTAGACATGTACAAATTATATAATTTCTGCTTCTGTGGCACTTATAGATATGATAACATCTACGAAACAGAGCCGAAATGCCATAGCGGCAGAAATTATATAATTTGCTTTAAATGTTATGTCTAATATGATTAGTCAAAAAAATAACCCCAATCTGTAATCTGGATCATGTATCTCTAATATGTATTTTAGTAACTCACTCTCATTATTAAATATTGTACACAATACATTTCTTTAGATTCTGGTTAAAGTTGCCCCAAGACAAGAACAGGTATTGTTCAAAATTCATGTAGAACACACAAGTCTGCTATTAATCAATGATGTCATCAATGGAATTTCATGCCTCATCACTGTTGATGGTGCCAAGGCATGATTGTTTATCACACGGTGAGAAGAGTGCACCAAAAAATTACTTCTGTGATTCACCTGAAGTCACAATGGACTGGATCTGCCTTTTAAACATTATTGCTGGCAGTGCCATACTGTACTGTACTGTAGTCACACTGTGTGGAGCATCAGAGCTTGAAGCAGGACCCTAAACAGAAAAGGCTTTATTTCAGTTCAACAAAACAAGTTGCTATTGAACATTACAGCAGATGAAAAAAATGTTGAGTTTAAACTGTAAAACAAAGATGAATTGCATGGTGTAACAAATGCAACAAACAAGTCATAAACAAGAAACAACAAACGCTGTGCACTGAGACAACCAGTCAGTAGTCTGTGATCACAGCCTCACATCACCTGTGCATGCTTGAGATGGGTTTCTGGATATTGTGTTGAGTGATGGCTTGCCATTCCTCCAACAACACTTGCACTCTTGACTGTAGCTGCTCCCAAATGTGTTTAAATGGGGTTCTAGTCTTCTTACTGGGCGGGCCACTCCATCCTTGAGATGCCCTCCTCCTCCAAGAATTCCGTCACCAGCATTGCTCGATGTGGGCGGGTGTTGTCATCCATAAGCACAAAATCTGGCCATGTTGCACCAGCATACGGTCGAACAAGTGGTATCAGGATCTCATCCCTATACCTTTGGCATGTCAGGCTGCCATTTTCGAAAATGTCAATCTCTGTCCTTCCACCCATGGAGATGCATGCAGGGTCGGTGCTATGACCTGTTATCTGCCTCCACCATGACTTCTACCCCAGACCTTCTGAACCTGTTCCAGACTTTGTGTTCCCACTGTGTCTGCAACTTCACACCGAGTCATGCCTCCTTGAAGCATTGGCCCGATGGCCCTGCTGAGGTCAGAATCCTGCAATCTCACTACACATGCCATTTTTTAACGCTTCCTAACGTCAAATGAAGCTTTCAGAGCCTTAAATGATGACCAGTTCCCAGTTACGGACACCTGTGACAGGTCAGTTGATGCCTAATGAAAAATAATCATGTCTGGAAACCATCACAAGCCACAAAGGATGACATTTCATTAATGACAACTGACTAATAACGTGTGACTTACATGTTATGCATGAATTGTGAAAGAAACATTTTGATTTTAGTACATCATTGATGAAATTTGATCCACTTCAAATGTTGACTAGCAAATTAACATAACCATAATTTCTTTAGTGAACGATTACCTTAATTAAAATCTGGTGTCCCTGGGGGTAAATGTGTGACAGAACTGAAAGTGAGATAAAAACTTTAAAGCTTCAGAAATGTTCTGTTTCTTTAGTTCATTTTTATGCAAGTATTCTACTACATTCTTTTAAAAGACACTTATAGTTGTTATACACTTCCTCTTAAATGTAACAATTAAAATAAACAGAAGAGCATTCTTTTTTTTAAAGTACCAGAATGCTAAGCAGACAACAAAGTATTGATGCCTAAAAAGTTCAGATGCTTCCTTATATTGATTTAAAATTTCATTAAAATTTAACCAATTCTTAGGACACCAAATAAAAAGTGTGTGTGTGTGTGTGTGTGTGTGTGTGTGTGTGTGTGTGTGTGTGTGTGTGTGTGTGTGTGTGTGTGCAAAAGAGAAAGACGAGACACAGTTCCAGTTGGGTTTTAATCAGTTAAATACTTCTGTTTCCCTGAACGACCAAATGGCCATAGTGAGACTCCATACAAGCCACAATCGTTTCACTTCACCCCATTTAGTCCTGGCATAGAAAGGAAAAAAGAAATTCTGCAGCAAACCAAATGAACTGGCTAAGACTCATCTAATAAATGTTTCAAATATAAGCACACCAGTGCTTCGAGGTCTTCAGTGTGGTATTACCACATGGAAATCGCAAATGCTGAATTGGCGCAAGCCGTGCAACCTTGATGTATGATTAATTTCGGGAAAAGTAACGATTAAATCACACAGACACACAAATATACTGGTGTGTTATATTCTGTCTTTAGCTACACATGGAAACAGCATACGGATTTTAAAAGAGCAGCACTGGGTTTGTGTGCAGAGGCACCAGTGTGCGCAAGGCACGATGCCACAGAGAATACTGCTGGAGGCAGCCCCTTGTGTAGTTCCAACAATTTACAACTCCTGCTCTAGGGTTGGTTAGTAGAATCAGTATTTTTCAGTAACACTTTCTTGAACAATGATCTTTCGAATTTATAATGCAGGAAAGAGGAACAATTCAAACATATTATCTAGAGATTTTGTCCTGATTTGGTGGTGGAGTAAATATTTTTTATAGCGTGTGGGGAGCTTACAAAGAGTTTCTTCTCTGAGCTTTGATTGAACCTGAAAGTGTTCTTAAACCTGGTTTAGAAATTGCTCAGCCCAACTTTACCCACTATATATCATGTACCCTTTAGCAGGAGGCCTTGTGTGTTGGAACTTAGTTACAGGGGGAAGAAAAACAACCGCATAATACACACCATGTGCTATTTCTTGCCTTTAAGTGCATAGGCTTATGCGTGCTGTAGTGTGTGTGGAAAAATAAAATTAGGAACATTTCAAATGCCTTACTCTCCATACAATTATGGATGTATGCAGCCTGAGGTGGAGGCATAGAAACATTTAGGTCAGCAGGGAGAGTCAGTAATTCAGCTTTCAGTACAATGCTTACAGTAACCACCTACAGGACATGCTCAAATTAGACCACATTTTATACCACCTGTAGGTAAGGGACCAAATTCTTACTCCAGGTCACTGGTTCCTGGAACAATTCCTGTTTTGTGCATCAACCACACTACCGTATTACTGGGACCATTTACAACATAAAAGACCATTTACAACTGTTCGACAATTACTTCATTTTGCATGCAGCAAGCACAGCATCATGGGGAATATGGAGGAGGATGAGAATGAAATTGTTGTATTTTACTGTTTTATTGTGTTTGTGAAAATAGTAATATTAATATAGCTAATGGAACATTTGAAACCTGATGCATGCACAAAGTGCAATTTCATACTTCATGTGTATTTCTGACTGCTTGCCACTTGTGCATGGTGCAGATGTTTTGCTTTACCGGTCATGCTGTGCTGCTGATATAAAACAACCTTTAGTAATCACTTGTTACATAGAGTTTTTTTTTTCTTTAAATGCTGGGTGATAGTTTGTTTCTAAAGCATGCGTTTGACCAAACAGCTCAGTGATGAAAATGGCCTCTACCAATCACAGAAAGCTGAGGCAAAATTTTATACTACTGTAGTGAACTCTTCCTTTAACACCTGCCTTGCATAGGCCTACTCGACTCTTGTGGGATCGAAGGTAAATCACATAGGCACACAGATAACGACAGTAAAATAACACTGTAGTAGTGGTCTTGCCAAATATTGCCTTGAAAATGGTCAGGTCTTCCCGCTCCTCTCCATCAGAGAGCTGGCATCAGCTTTATAATACCTTACCAAAATTGTTCCCAACACAACAGAGATAGAAATGATAAATTTGGGAGAAACCCAGCAGACTGAAACTGCACTCTAACACAAAAACCCTGTTGCAGAGAATTGTAAAACAAAAAAGGTGAATGAGGTTTACTTACACTCAAGTATAAAAAAAAAATTAAACAGAAAATGGAAATAGCACAGACTTGCCTAGGCATTGCTTCCATGGCAGTGCTGACTCAGACCTACATACTTTACTGCTTCAGCCAAGTCCACGCTTAAAAAAATATGGAGACTGGATACTGAATTAATAAAGTATTTCATGACTAATATCACAAACAAGATTTAGAATAATTTCTTTAAAAAACATAAAATCAATTGCAGATGTTCTTTGATGTGCTAGACCTTTTTTTTTTCTTCCACATTTTCTTGCATCAAGTTCATATGCAAAAGACACTGACTCACCTCAGCAGGTTTCTAACGCTTGGTCAGTTTGGATGAGAGCACCATGGGGAGGAAAAGGCAGAATAACAAAAACAGAAAAAAAGTGAGTTGGGAATAAACCTCTAGACAACAACAAAACAAATCTAAGTTGAGATGTGCCCTCTAGTCCTGTTTTCACAGATCTGTTCATTTCACCCTCTCCCTTGTTTTCAGCAGTGCAGAAAGTGGCAGAAAAGGCAGAAAGCAGTCATGCACTTCTTCCTCTTCACCGCTTTTCTCACATCAAGTAACGGTTAGCTCAGTGCTGGTTTGAATGTGTTGCATGATTCTGTTTTTTTTTTTTTTTTTTGTCTCTTTTGCTTTGGTCCCTATGTGGGAAGGAAGCGATGGGTAGTCACAGTTTCAGGTAGTCTTGTGTTAATTGTGTCCTCTGCTGCAGGTGTCATCTCCCTCTCAGCCGCTTTTTTTGGATGAACGAAGCACTCCACATTCAGCAGATCCATGTGGAAAGCTACTCATATTCAAGGAACTGCTTGTGGTAGAATAACAAATATCTGTAATAGAGAAATGCACACTTAAACTCCATATAGTGTCCCTATTGAAACTTCTTTTCACTTGGACAAATCAGTTGTAAGACCTTGACCTGAATATTTTGTAGAGATTACTGATTCTTTGTTATGAAAATCAAAAACACAACTATGAGGTATGTAGTAGTTTGGTTGCCTATTACACTAACTGTCTTTGATTGTGTACAGCTGCTTTGTGACAATGACCACAGTAAAAAGCGCTACACAAATAAAATTTAATAAAAAAAAAAAATAATAATAAAT
>JAOTRN010000025.1:11337927-11356820 GCA_028566695.1 Bagroides melapterus | reverse complement strand
TATCACATTCTGAAGGGTCCTATTTAATCAATTAATCACAGCATTAGTCCAGGCTGCCGTGTAAAAAGACCACTCTTAATGATCATTATTGTACAAGAAAGCTATAGCCACTGATTTTATTACAGAAATAATTACAAAGCTGTTTGGGCGGTCCTTGAGTGTAAAGGTAAATGAAGCTTGTATGCTATGCAGTACATAGGAAAGACATTAGGCCATAGAGGATGTTGTTAAAAGTAGGAATGTAATGAGCAAACAATTTGGATCACAGTACAGACATAAAAAAAGGCAAAGACAACAGAATGGGGGAATCAGTTATCAATTACAATATGATTAATATTATAGTTATTATAGCTATGCATTCTGAAGCAAGCGAATGCCGTCTTTGTACACACTAGACAGTTACATGCTAGAATGCATAAAGGTGGTTTCTAGTTCTACAGGATATGGCTAAAAGTAGGTGGAAGCTTCATCATGACCACCAAATATGCCCAGGATTTTGTCACAAAAAGTGGGAGGCACATAATTGTCTTGGATTTCTTTGTATGCTGTTTTGTATACAGTTCCCCCCTTCCCCCTTCAGTCTAACTAAGGGGTTCAAACGTTCTACTCGACACTTAGATGAACTAGAACACCAGACCTCCCCTGCTCCACCTCACTATTACTGCTGTTGTGGCTGAATAGGCACAAATCCCCATGCAACATTTTTAAAATCCAGTTGTAATCCTTCCCATAAGAGTGGAGGCTTTTATAATGGCAAAGGGGGAACCAGTAGCACATTAATACCATGCTTTTGGAAATGGACATTGGAAATTGTAATGGAAATTTGGACCCAAATATGGACCCAAATACTTTTGTTCTTATTAGAATCTCTGCATACCCTTCACTGTCCAGTACGTCCTTAATGCTGGCCTTGGTAATGATGGCATCATCGCATTTAAACCATTGGTCCTTGTGCTGGCGGATGAAACTGGTGTAGTGGCCACTTTCTAATGTACCCTGGTGATTCACTACAGCAAACAGGGAATATCTGAGGAAAAACACAAACACACACATTAACACACAAGCATACATACATAGAAATGCAAAGGAGTTATCAAAATGAGTGGACACTCAGCGGATAAGCTTCTGTGCTAATGACCAGAAGATGGTTTAAATACAAATCCCAGAACTGACAGCAGTGTAGAGCAAAACTAGCTAGATATATTCTTAAAATCTGAAAAAGCATGCAATTGTTCCCCATTTTATCCACTCAATTAATCAGCAAAAACAGAAAACTAAGTTTTCATATGTAAACTTTCATGATTATAAAAATACCTGCCACAATACACAAAGTGTATTGCAAGGCAATAACTGAAGCATGTTACTTACTTATTGTCGTTGTTTATTACATCTACTGATTGCTGGTACTGGCCATTTACTCTGCTTTCTTTACTGTAAAAACAAATAAACAAAAAAAAAAACAGTCATATCACTCTCTCTCTCTGCTCGTTGATGATGTTGATGCGCCCCCTCGATCATCGCTGTTTCTCTCTCATTTTAGTCTAAAATATATGCTTCCCTTTTAAGAGGTTTGTGTTCTCCAAACAAATCTTTGAAATTAAAATAAATTTCCCTAGTTTTCAATTTTAAATGACTACTGAAAGTAAGGCAAGATGATTAAAATTAAAACTATGCTGTCATGTCATTAGTGAAACACACACACACACACACACACACACACACACACAAACATTCTACTAGGGTTGCACAATATAAAGGTACTAATTTGGTACCGTGGTACTGAGGCATTTAAAACGGTACTATACTGCATTTGGATGGGACCGGTACTAGCAGCACCGTCGGCAGCGCCCGCGAGAGTGCGCCGAAATCGCGTCACCGCGCAGGAAAACCGAGCAGGAAAGCTAGCATTGCAAGCTAGCAAGTGAGCTGTTTCTTGCTCGCAGCGTGGACGGGAGCAACAAACGGGGCAGGAGGAAAGCTGAGAGAGAGCAGAGACGTTGGAGAAGGAGAGAGAGAGAGAGAGAGAGAGAGAGAGGAGAATGGCTGCTGCAACAGTCACCACCCCGCAACTTGTGGACAAACGAGGGGCGCGAAGTGCTATATGGCAGTACTTCGGCTTAAAAACAAATGAGCAAGGAGAGGCAATTAACGTTGACGCACCATTGTGTAAACGATGTTTTAAAACATGCATGGCTAAGGGCGGAAACACCTCCAACTTAGCCCAACACCTACAGGACAAGCACCCAGACCTGCAGTTCAGGTAATGACAGGTAATTTACTCATGACAAGAGATTTTGCTGCTACAGTTGCTAGCTTATTTTAATTTCAAATAATTTTATTTGTTCTAATTGTTCTAAGTTAGAACTTCTAACTTAATATTTTTTATTTATTCACAATCACACTGACTGTTCTAAATTTGTTTTTTTGAGTGCAATAAGAAAAGCCTAGTATTTGAATTTTATTTTGTTATAAGATTTTCTATTAAAACAAAGTCAGTAATGACATTTTTTGCATTCTCTTTTTATCTGAAAAAGTATCGAAAGTATCGAAAAACATTTTGGTACCGGCACCGGTACCAAAATGTTGGTATCGTGACAACACTACTTTCTACAATAAAGTACAACTTTTCCCACATGAAATGTCAAAACTAAATAAAACTGCTTAGCAGTCAGAAAGAAATTCAAATGACTTTTAAAAATACATAAACAAAAACCAACTTTGTATTAATATTAAGAGGTGGTATGTGCTAATCACAATCAATTAGCTAATCCCTGGTATCAGGTACACTGTCTTTTACCTTAAGCTTTTCAGAATATGATATTGCTGCCAGAGTCTCAATAAATCAGTCAACAGTGAAAGGGAAAAAGTCTCAGTCTCCGTCATATGTGGGAGGAATATTCAGGTTATTTAGCAAAACGTTTGGATAAGTCTGGATTTTAAAAGGGAAAGATGAGGATGTGAGTGGTAATGTAATGATACAGGCACGCATGTTTGAATACGTTGCGTTGTCTGGTGATGTCATTTAATAGGTCGCCTATAAAATACAACATAAATCAGAACTAAAGTGTTGGACGACTACAGGTCATTGAATTTAATGGAGACTATGTAGAAAAAAAAAATATACGTATAATTTGTGTCACGTGTTCACAGAAAAAAATGGCTAAATTCCATAAACAAAAAAGTAGAAAACGTTTCAAAGTAGAGATTAAACTGTGCACACAATTAAAATACAAGCAGGTAATTTTCATTATGTTAAATGTTGTAAACAGTGTTGACTTTATCACGTTGTGATTAAACAGGGGAAAAAAAAACAAAAACAAAAAAAAAAACAACCCATAGTAACAAAATAAACATATATGGCACAAAAAATAACTGATTTGTTCCAATACCAATTCAAATAGTACTCTCAACAGTAGTGCATTAATGTGTATGAGGGTTGAAGAAGCTCACCTGGAGGCCATGAAAGGTGTCATGTCCAGTTCTAATGGAAACGATACATAGGTGGTGATCTTTCTACGCAACTTGGCTGAATGCTCAAAGCGCTGGTACAGCAAAGATGAGAAAGAAGAAGAAGAGAAGCAGAAGGGTGTGGGAGTGAGAAAGAACAGAAGGAGAGATATGAAGTGTTAATGCAAAATAAATGTAGCCCAGAACATTTTTAGTCCAAATCTCTTGTTTATTTCTAGATATGCTTAGAACAGCCATTTTTAAAAACATTATACATTATATACTTTGAAAATACCTTACATTTCTACATATTTATATACGAGTTATACTTACTAAGTGAAATTTTGGTCTGGCCAACTAATTTGAAATTTACAGCTTGACTGTAATCAAACACCTCAAAGTTTAATCTGTTTACATTTTATAATTAAAGAAAAATATTCTAGTGTTCAGTCACACGCACTGTATTTAATATTATGTTAAGCAGGTGTTGATGATGTAAAATTATTTCCACCAATCTTATATATATATTGTACTAAAACATAATTTTCAACAACAAAAAAAAAAAAGCCATAACATGAAATAACAAATAAAAACTGCGTAAATATATTCCTCCATTTTTTTTTTATGTTCAGAGCTTATTCAATAACCATAGTAGCTTTCCTACTTAAACACTTAATGAAATACTTGGACTGTTGCTGCTATATGTTGCTTACTATTGTCACCTTTAAAATGATAGTGGCTATTATTATACCATTTCTACAGCAGAAAATCAAAATATATACTTACATGTTGATCATTATGAATAATTAATTGGCATATACCCATAGGTTTTGCCATGCTTCTGCTTATAGTTCATTAAAATAATATTTTTGCAGCTGATTCACATAGGAATAACATTTTATGATGCTTGACCTTTGTTTTGCCTGGTAATTTTCCCAGCCAATTAAATTGAATCAACAGCATAAATAAAATGAAAGACCTGGAATAATTTTAATGTTTAAAGTCAATTAATTGCTAATATACAAACCTGCACATTTGATTTTCAGTGCTGAATTTCAATGTTTGAGTGTAATTCTTCTTGTTCAAATACGTTGTGGTATTATACAATATGATGTAGTTCCGTGGTAGTCTCACGTAGCCAAAGCTTCAGGCTGATGGCAGAAGGTCTAGACTCCATAGCAACTTTTATTTGCCATGGACCAAAAAAGTGTCTAACTGACGAGTTAAGCGACCAATGAAAATGAATTTGTTGTCCTACAAAAACAGACTGGCATGCAACCTCTAGACTGTTAAAAATCGTGACAAGCAACAAACCGTTTCAAATTTTGCGTTTCATATGCGTCAGACGGTCACCCGAAGGTTCATGGGCACGACATCTGAGGCTAAAAACTTTGTAATAATGACTTTTAATAAAACTTGCCTTTAGATGAAAACATGCGACTATAGGAAGCTTCTTCATTGTCAGCTGTTTGGTAGACTCCTGATAGCTATGACAACCTCCACATTTAATTTTGGCACTGCTACCTAGATGCTCAGGCCGAGTGAATCTGCAGAGGAGAATGAGAACAAGACAAAGAGAGAGAGAGAGAAATGTAAGGGGGACGTGTATATGTTGTATTCAGTCCATGCACAAGTGTATACAATCCAATTAAGTGTAGATAAATCCGACTCCAATTCAAGTTCCACTGGCACAATGGCACACGGCAATATTATAACAAAAATACCACTCGTATTAACAAACAAAGATCAACAAATAACAAAGCCATTTAAAACATTTATGTGTGTTCAGAATATCCACAAGTCATTATCCTTTCATCAATTCATTCACTGCTATTCAATTATTATTTTATTTTGTTCCACAGCAACTAACTACATACAATTGCATTCAAACAAACATATATTTGTATTCAAACCTTCAATTCACAATCCACAATGAAAAGCACAAAGCAGCCTCTATATCAGAGCTTGTAAGCAGAACACTGGAGAGATTCATTTCTAAACTATACAAGGATTTCTAATTTACAATTCCATTTACAAATGGCCTTAAAAAAATAAAACAAAACTGTTTATTTTGTTTTGGTCACCAAAACACCTAGCATACTAAGATAAGCTAAAATAAATTGCATTCTATGAATAACACGAAATAAACCAGAAGCATTACTGTTACGTTATTTCTTAGGCACTGCTACCATCTAGTGGTCTGGATTACAAACACATTCATAACGCTGGAATTAGAAGTGAATTTTATGATGCACGTACATTTAGATATGTTTGGTTAAAAATGCACCCTGTGAGCATTCGCCTTTTATAATAATAATAAAAAA
Organism: Bagroides melapterus; assembly: GCA_028566695.1. NCBI lineage: Eukaryota > Metazoa > Chordata > Actinopteri > Siluriformes > Bagridae > Bagroides > Bagroides melapterus. The sequence goes on along the minus strand of JAOTRN010000025.1, from coordinate 11,351,049 downwards.
CCTGACACTGGCGTCTAAAGCATTAGAGGGCAAATGTATGTAAAGAAGAAACTGAAGGAACTATATAATCATGTTAGCAAGTTATATCAGTTACTGTTAACTAGTTTGTTGTAAGCTAGTTTCTGTACATGGGTCACGGTTTAAATTGTGAGAGTATATAAAAGTGACAGAAGGCTATTGATTATAAATTTTACAGAACAATATTCAAGTCTTATTTTAAGCACGTCAGAAATATGTTTACATTCAAACTTAATGTACACAATAAGTGAGATACACAATGCACACACTTACACTTTATATCAATACTATATCCATATTCTTTACCTTCATATTAACCCATCAGTCATTGTATCCACATGCTATATTCCCATATTTTGTTTATTTGTTTACATTGTACCCACTTTATTAAAGAGCAAATTGCATTTTATTTCCTTATTATTCCATTTTGATCTTATTTTACTTTTAAATTCTATTTTGAATATTCTTTACATTTTTACTCTGTCTTGATTTTAATACACAGACAGTCGTAAAGAGCATTTCAATACATGTTCTGTTTATGACTGTGTATATAATAAATAAACTTTAAAGTCATTTAGAATAAAGCTCTTATGAGGTTCAAAAATGTGTCTATATAAAATCATACAAATGAATGACATTTTTTAATTAAATCCCTCATCAATTTTGTCCTTTATATAATGGCACTGTTAAGCCAATGCAAGTTAAAGGGTGACTTGGATTTCTACATAACATTTTTCAAAAATTCATTTGACAATTAATACCTTTTAAAAAACATTAATCTGAGATTTAAAAAAAAAAATAATTTATGAAAATGTATGAAATACATTTACATATACAACTTTTGACAGATATTTGTACTTTCATGGTCTGAATCTCCCTTTCTACCACATCCCACAGGAGTTCTGTTGGATTCAGAGCCGATGAGTGGGAAGGCCACTGAAGAAAACTGAACGTGAATACTGAACACGAACATGTTCATGAAACCAGTTTGAGAAGACTTTTGCTTTGTGAAATGATGCCTCATCAAGCTGGATATAGACATTAGAAGATAGGTCAACTATATCCATGAAGGGATGGTAGATGGTCAGCAACATTATTCCTGTTAATACCCAGTAATCAATACTGGAATGCTACAGACTATATAAAGTCTGGGTACCTCCACCAGCTTGGGCTGTTGACACGAGGCAGGTTGAGTCTATGGATTCATGCCATTGGTGCCAAATTCTGACACTACCATGTGTTTGCCTCAGCAGAATTCATGATTCCTCAGACCACAGTCAAAATCACAGAAACCACAATTTCACCCAATGTGATGGCTGATGTGAACATTATCTGAAGCTGCTGGTCTGTAATCTGCATAATTTTGTGCAATGCACTGCTGCTACATGGTTGACTGATTAGATAATTACCTGACTGAGTAGGTGTACAGGTGTTGCTAATAAAGTGTTCGGTGAATGAATATGTTGGAACGCTGTGATCTTTGTATATTTACGTGTCAATCAACTTATTCAGGAGCAGAATTAACTATCACATACCCTCAGTGTTATGTCTAACACATAGGGTACATCAAAAACACGCTGAAAAAATGCCAGTCTGCATTGAATGAGATGGAGTACATGTGAACCTACCGACGCAGGCAGTCTGTGAGTGTGGTGGAGCCAGTCATATGACCCTCTCCATTAACTACAGCGCTGTCACCACCCGGACTCAAAGGCCAGAATGGCGTGGATGAGCCCGGCAGGTCCAGACTGATGTCCCAGAACGGGTCTATTGTAGTGGAAACACCACTACAATCAAGCAGAAGCATGTGGTTAGAGAAAGCGTGTTCATACGTATGCAAATATATTAGTTAAGCACCAATTTAATGCAGTTATATAACATGATTGTCATTAGGCACACTACAAAATATGACCACTGTTCCATTTGGAAAGACATTGCTTAAGCAGCAGCAACTAAGGTCTCTGATATTGACCAAATTCCAAAGCAACGATGAATGTGTCTATTTTAATCCTTTCTTATGACACAGAACTTAACATTAAAGCTTACAGAGCTTTAATGTTCCAAAGCACCTTTTCAGTTAATGTCTCACAACAAAAACTATTTGTATTTGTACCTACATGGGTACAAATAAACATGGAGGCATTTTCATTCAATACAGTAAACATAAATATAACTAACATGTTAAATGTAGTATGAATAAATTATTCATGTGTGTCTGAATATTGATAAGTGCTTGTTTACCTACAAGCCTTTTGCTGGTACCATTTTAATTTATGAATGCATGGACTCCACCTAAGTCGTTTGCAGTTTAATTAAATGCCATACACTCTCAGGACCTGGAAGTGGGTCAAGACTTGTGAACGTTGTTCACTCTTATAAAGGAATGCCTTTTCTCCTAGCATCTACCTAATTTCATGTGTTAATATAAACAACCATATAATAAGATAAGGGCACATCCTAACACCATGCAGTTGGATTGGCTATGCCACATGACCGCTAGCTATGGATAGGTGTGTGAATTTGAGGGTTGGTGTCCCAATCCTGGTATATTTATGCCTCGCACCCAGTGTCAGGCTTTCCATTGTGACCCTGACCATGTAGTTTCTGAGGATAAATGAAGGATTGAATAATAAGATGAGAATTTAAGGGTTAATCCAATAAAACATAAAGAATGCAGCTCTGCCATAAATGGCAATAACCCCAGAGACTTTGAAAAAGCACAAAAGGCATTTGGATTAAATATGATTTAGTACAGAAACAGACGTTCACTAAAAATGTAAATTAAGAAAAGACACAATAGAGGCAAAAGATCAGCAAAATAAGCAATACTGAGCAATCATTAGTACAATTTAAACAAATGCCTGGGAAGAGGCTTTAGAGTACATAAGTGGGAATGACTTATAGGGACAGCTAGGGTAAAGGCATGTGTATACAACTGGGTGGGTACACGGACAATAAGCTTCACAATGTACATCCTTTTGGGTCCTACATATATGTATACAGAAACAAAGACACACAGGCACACACAAACACACAAACATGTGTGCACACAGAGACGCACACACAATTGGCCTTACTGGCAAACTTGACAGGTCACATCTGACTGTAGTCCGCCAGTGAAAATTTGGTCAATGATGCAGTTACAGTGATTCGGATTGTTGGCTTTCTTCCCATTGTCATCATCTGAGGGAAAAACGTGAGAGAGAGAGAGAGAGAGAGAGAGAGAGAGAGAGAGAGAGAGCAAGAGAGAGAGCAAGCGAGACAGAGAGAGCGAGAGCAACAGAGAGAGAGAGAGAGAGAGAGAGAGTAAGAGTGAGTGAGAGAGAGAGAGAGAATGAGAGAGTGAGAGATAGAAAGAGAGAGAGAGAGAGAAAGAGAGAGTGAGAGTGTGTGTGTGTGTGTGTGTGTGTGTGTGTGTGTGTGTGTGTGAGAGAGAGAGTGAGTGTGAGTGAATGAGTGAGTCAGAGAGAGAGAGAGAGAGAGAGAGAGAGAGAGAGACACAGAGACAGACACAGAGACAGACAGAGACAGACAGAGACAGAGACAGACACAGAGACAGAGAGAGGAGGCAGAAAGACATTTTCATGCAATCTACTTTTATCATTTTTATTCAGTCTTTTTATTTTGATTTATTTTATTTTGTGACTTTGCAGCACAGCGGTGTGAAATGCATAAGGATTATTATCATCTCAATGAGACTACTGCAAAGCTAAGCACTGCATGTGTGTGTGTCTCACCTTTGCAGTGGCGGTGCAGCACATCCAGGGCAGCAATGAGGAACTCATGTGCATCCTGCTGCTCATAGCCAGCCAGATGACGTGCATGTGTCCACACCAGGTGCAGCAGCCGGAATGGGATATGAGGAGACCGGTGGCCCGAATAGAACTTAATAGAGACAGAGACCAATGGATAAAGAGATGGCGAGAGATAGATTGATGAGGAGAGAGAGAGCACAAAATTTCTAACACTTGATCGAGTACAAGATCTTTGTTGAGTCTAGCCAGCAGCCCAGATGCATCAAGTTCAGAAGAAAATATATTCACACCCTCCCTGTGGTATTCATCTTTCCATTTCACTCTCTGTTCTCTATCTTTTCATCTTTGTTCAAATAGAGTTATTTTTTTCTTCTTGTCTCCTGGCAGTATTCACACATCTCACAGCTATTTAATGCACTAAACACGAGTGGAATAAGAAAGAGTGTGTGGAGTCATGGCCATCTGGACCACCTGTCTATGGGTTTCCACATTAATGATATCACATTGCTCCCCACTTTTCCATACTCCATCAATACAAATAATGGTATGTAAGGGAGGGGTGGGGTTAGGCTACAGTGATTTATTTGTTCAGTGACAGAAAAAACCTTCAGAAAAAAAAAACAATAACCCATAAACTCATGCTTGCCATGACAACCCACACTCAATTGCAGGACACCCACATTCAATTGCAGCATATGACCAAAGGTTGTACTTTCCAAACTCATACTTTCCAAACACTGGCTATGAAAAGCATGGACAATAAACAAAGCAGTCCAAAAAAAACTGTATTTTTAAATCAGTCATGCATATATAACTGCTCATTTTAAATCAGTCAACACACAGAATATTAGCTTGATTACGCTAACACTGACTATATAGTTTGTTGTTTTGATGAGGTATGTATGCGTCACTCAACACTGATAGCTGACTAGCTTGTCCCTAACAAAGTTGAACATGAAGGCATTAATGTTTTCCCCATGCTGTAGCTTGAATGCACAGAGGTCGAAAATTCAGAGTTCCGACTTCTGAGGTAAGTTGAACACAGCATATCCCTCACACCTATTAGGCTCACCTCTTGAAAGAGCTGAGACATCTCACACACCAGGCAGGAGTTGGCCTGCATCTCACACTTGTGCCTGTCTGACAGGAAGAAATCACGCAGCAGCGGTGTGTGTGTAAGTGCCTGCACAATGCAGTTCATGAAGCATGTGTTGCCCAAGTTGATCAAGCCCCGTAAACCTAAAAAGAACATGTGTGCACAACAGTCAGAGCTCAGAATGGATCACTATTAACAGGCATAGAGCACTACATGAAAACAGACTGAGTGAGATGACCCAAGCAGGGCAACATAAGGGAAATTTTTTTTTCCTATGATGCATTGACAATTACTCACAGCAAAGTAGCCTTAATGATTCTGACACACACACACTCACGCGCACACTCACGCGCACGCATACACTCACGCGCACACACACACACACACACACACACACACACACTTACTCTGATCACACTCTGACTACGTCATGTATGTCATGTTCTTTCTCTCTCACACACACGCACACGCACGCACAGACACACAGATCCCCTTTTCCCCTTAAATTGGCTTGGTATGGGTGTGATAAGAGAGATGATGAATGGATCAGTGCTGTGTTGAAGCTGAGCCAGCCTGTGAGAAACTGCTTTGCTTGTTTGCTTGTATGTGTGAGTGGGTGTGGGTGGGTGTATATGTGAGTGAGTGAGTGAGTGAGTGAGAATGGTTCACCTGGTAAAACCAATACAATATTGATAAACATTGGGCCATCACAATCATATTTGGTTCTTCCCAAAACTTTAGCAACGATGTTGGACGTACACAACTTTACAGAATCTAGTATTAAAAATGTAGTACAAAGAGAGATCCATGAAGACATGACTTGCCAAGGCTGCAGTAAGTACTTGAGTGACCTGTGAACACATTTGGAATGAACTGGATTCCAGACTGCACCACTGGCCTTCTCCCTCAAAACCAGTTCCTGACCTCACTAATGCTCTTGTGGCTGTATGAGCAATTCCTCACAGTCATTCTCCAAAATCTAGTGGAAAGCCTCCCCAGAAGCGTTACTAAGATTTAAAAACAACGTGACGAAACGTGACAGACGAATAAATTGTCTGTCCAAGACAATATTCTCTATATAAGAGCCATTTACCGTTTTGATAATATTTAGTAACAGGTGACAAGATCTCAGGTAGTACTTTTTAGATAAATGATCTTTGGGGTTTTATGATGTCTGAATAAGTGTTTATAAAGTAATTTATATCTTACTTTATTTTCAGGGTTTTTTAAGTATGCAATCAATCCCTATACACAATACACTATACATAAACTTCTAAAAACTGCACACTTTTCCTCTGTTACTTGGATCTTAGGGTAAAATCATACCATTGAAAAATGCAGAGTAGTATCAGACATTTTGACAGCTGGTATCTGATTACAAACTGAGCTGATCAGGCTTATGCCCTTTTCTCTAAGGCAAATAGCTATCCAACAGCTTGATCGAAGCATGACGTGAGATCACGTTTAAGCCTTTTCCAGATGGGATTAAATTTACATTGGCCAATTTCCTGTGTTACAGGTGCTCCTAATCTTTTACTGTCCTAACCAGCCATGTCTGTGTTTTTTTTACCATCCTCCTTATTACAGGCTGAATTTAACTGAATTTACTGTTTTTACTTTACTGTCTGATCATTATAGCACCATCTGGATTCACATGACCACGATTTTCTATGCAGATGTCACTTCACTTTGGATAAAGAAAAAAAAAAAAAACAACTTCTTGCCGTATTTAGTCTCAAAGTACACATATTAATGACCTCTGAAGGAAAAAAATAATAAAAGTAATAATTAATAAGGAAAAATTTCCATGTCATCAGTGCGGAGCAATGTATTTATATTTTTCTTATAATTCTAAATGTTTAGGTTTGTTATATAGACAAACACAGTTCACTTTCGAGATGTGCTCTCGCATTGGGTCAGCGTCTGACGCTATGGGAATCCGTTCCCTACTTCCTGGAATCGCTGAAGCCTTATTGGAAACGTCCGCGAATGAAAGCGGACAAATGGCGTTTCAGCCCGCCAAGTCGGGCGGGGCTATCTGCCTATATAAGCCCCGCTGAAAAGCTGTATTTCACCATTCTTCTCTATAGCACGAACTACTCGCTGACCTGAGATCACGAAGAAGCCAAGCGCCGTTGAAGAAGCCGTGCAGCGGAAGCAGCAAACTAGGCTAAGCTACGCTAATGCCGTTTTCCCCTCGCAACGCTGCGGTCACGGATCGGATTTTTCAAGGGGGCGGAGTCGCTGGAACCAGCCGCTCCCTCGGCAAGGAAGAAACGACGCGGCCGCACAGCAGCAAAACTAAGCGGCTGCGAGCCGGCGGAATGCCCGCGTGTTGCAAGTCTACCAAGCGAAACTCCTCAAAGATATGGACGAGTCCACTCCTGCGCCGGCGACCTTTAAAGAGCTTCGAATCGCTACAGACTTGGCCCTTAGGGCAACAAAGGTGGTGGCACAAGCAATGGGACGTGCTATGGCCAATTTAGTCGTCTTGGAGCGACACTTATGGCTAAATCTGACAGAAATCAAAGACTTGGATAGAGCCATTCTTTTAGATTCACCTATCGCTCCTACCGGCCTATTTGGACCGGCAGTCGATGGGTTTGCTGAACGTTTCCTGGCGGCACAGAAGCCGTCGCAGGCCACGCGCCACTTCCTGCCTAGACATACAGCGTCTGCGACACGCCCTAGGCAGCCAACACCTCCGCGACAACAACCGGCACCCAGGCCTGTTGCTGTCCTGGACTCACGGCCCCAAAAGCGAGCTTGACTGAATGACAGGTGTGAGAGGGTTTGCCTCGCCTCAGCTGGGCCACCTTTGAAACGCTGCTGTGTTTCAGCCCCCCATTCCTGGGGCACTGAACACTGTACTGTGACTGAAGGCTCTGGGCCCGCTTATTGCGCTCCCAGGCCATCACCATTTTTAACTCCTCACAAAGAGAGCATTTTTCCTAATAAAGTATACTCACACTGCATAAGACACTGTGATACTGATCCCTCTATTTTGCCGGGTCTCAATATTTCTGCTTGGCGATCCCTCCCCGATATATCCGGGTGGATCCTTAATATAGTGGAATTTGGTTATAGACTTCAATTCAGACAGCGGCCAGCCGCTTTAATGGCGTATCTGAGACTGTAGTACACGCTGACGGTGAAATAGCCCTCAGAGCAGAAGTCCAGTTGCTATTACAGAAGGGTGCAGTCGAGGTGGTCTCCCCCGCCCTCAGAGAGAAGGGTTGGTACAGCCGCTATTTCTTGGTACCCAAGAAAGATGGAGGCCTTTGGCCTATTTTGGACTTGAGGCTTTTGAACCGCTCGCTTATGCGCACTTTAAAACAGATACTGTCCCACGTGCGTTCAGGGAACTGGTTCATATCGGTGGATCTGAAAGATCCATATTTTCATATTCCGATTGCTCCCCAGCAAGGACCTTTCTTGAGGTTCGCATTTGGAGGCGTGGCGTACCAATATACGGTCCTGCCCTTCGGTCTGTCCCTAGCTCCTTGTACTTTTACGAAATGTGTTGATGCAGCTCTTTCCCCTCTGTGACGGGTGGGAATTCGCATATTGAACAACTTGGATGACTGGCTGATTTTGGCACAGTCAGCAGAGGAGCTGTGTGTTCACCGGGACTTGCTACTCAGCCACCTGAGGGTGCCTGGGTTTTCAAATAAATCTGGAAAAAAGTAATCTGCTTCCCAGCCAATGGATTTCATTCCTGGGGGCAACGTTGGATTCAACGTTGATGAAGGCCTGGCTGTCACCAGAACACATCTGTGCCATCTGGTCTTATGCCGCCAGTTTCAAGGAAAGCGACAGAGTGCCTCTGAGGAAGTTTCAGAGGCTCCTGGGCCTAATGGCAGCAGCATCATCGGTCATGCCCTTAGGCTTGCTTCTCATGCGCGCTCTACAGCAGTGGCTGCGGGGCAGAGTTCCACACTATGCTTGGCATTCAGGACGTCTATGGTTCTCCATTTCACGGCTCTGTGTGAGCACGATAGAGACTTGGTGTCGTCCCGATGTGTTCCGTTGTGGTGCAGACCTCGGGACTGTCACTAGAAGGACGGTGGTGACCACTGATGCATCCAGTTATGGATAGGGCGCTATATGCGACGGCAGGTCGGCCTTCGGCGCCTGGTCGAACGCTGAGCGGCAATGGCACATTAACTACCTGGAGCTCCAGGCTGTAGTGCTGGCCCTCAGAGACTTCCTTCCGCTTGTGGCGGGGTGTCATGTATTGATCCGCTCGGACAGTATGACAGTGGTGGCTCTGATAAATCGCCAAGGCGGCACAAAGTCTCGCCGGCTGTTTGGTCTGACGGACCGCCTCTTACGGTGGTCCCAGATGAATAACATGCATGTGTGCTCCTGTTTACTCTGGGACCCTTGGAACACTGTTCGTTCACGCCAGCTTGCCTCTTGGCACAATGCCTTGGTCGTCATGTGTCCGGAGTATATCTCTGCCTGCCCCAGCGCGTGCAGCATGGCGTTGCACATATCCGTTCCCATAGCGTCAGACGCTGACGCAATGCGAGAGCACATCTCGAAAGGGAACGTGACGGTTACTCACGTAACCATGGTTCCCTGAAAAGATGGGAACGAGCATTGCGTCGTTAGCCATGCTTCAGCGCCCCTGACGACCAATGTTCTCGCTTCAGTCGAAGTACTGGTGAAATACAGCGTTTCAGCGGGGCTTAAAGGCAGATAGCCCCGCCCAACTTGGCGGGCTGAAACGCCATTTGTCCGCTTTCATTCGCGGATGTTTCCAATAAGGCTTCAGCGATTCCAGGAAGTAGGGAAGGGATTCCCATAGCGTCAGACGCTGACGCAATGCTCGTTCCCATCATCTCAGGGAACCATGGTTACGTGAGTAACCGTTACGTTTTGTCCATGTTATTAGTATCTGTAAGATGTTTAATCTTATTTTGGTCTATTTCAGCCACAAGGCTGTTCAGCTCCTTTTCCCAGACTGGCAACGAAAGTTAAAATAAAAAGGAATTTCGGATTTGCCTTTCCAAATAATTTGATGAAAACTTTGGTGAAGAACCTTGGTTACCTAAAAATGTAAAATCCAGCTAAATATTAGTGTCATTAAAAGATACCAGGGGAATAAACAAGAAACATGCAAACAGTAAAGCTTCTGAAGAATTATTACAGGTTTAGTATGATTTCCTTTTGTTTAAAAGTGACAATTTCCATTTCCATGACTGATGAGATACAAACCAATGGGCTCATACCATTCAAACACTGGCAGAAAAAAAGGCATATTAAGCATGGAGACACATTAGACATTACCTATGGTACAGTTGGAAGTAATTTTCCTACGCTTTGGATTATGGCGTAGCAGCTCCAGTTCCCGCTTTGTGGGCTCCCACGTTGAATACTTTTCCCCTACGCCTGAAGACAGAAAACATACAAGCTATGAATCCACATCTACCATTGTGTACTCATATGCATATGTGATGTACATTCTGATTATTTAACCAGGTTTCTGATTTATTCCCCTTTGCTGTAATAATAATAATTCAAATTCCAATCTTTTGAGAAGGCTTTCTACTACACTTTGGAACATGGCTGTGGGGATTTGTGGTTATTTAGCCAAAAGATCATTACAGTTCAGTTCATCCAACAGTGGGGGTTGAGGTCAGGGCTCTATGCAGGCCACTAAAGCACTTCTATACCAACCTTTTGGCAAATCCTAAATTCACCAAATTCATGCTGGAACAGATTTAATCCTCTTATTTACATCTTATTTATAAATTCAAGACATTCATGAGAATTGTGATCTTCTATGGCAACATTTAGAGGACGCCCACATTGTGCTTTTCAGGTGAACATACAGTGTATGAACATTTAAATATATAGTGTATGTTTTGTAGAATTTTTTTTGTTGAATATTTTTCTACTTGATCTGCCAAGTCAAAGCAAAGTTTCCTGTTTGTGAATTAAATGCTGACCTTGAAGTTTCCAGGCCTTCCTCTGTTCTTCTTTGGCAATCTGTTCCATGTCTTTGTCATATATATAGTCTTGACAAACGAAGCAGTATATTCCACCATATAACAAGTCAATAGCTATAGCAGAGAGGAGGAAAATATGGTCTTGGTTATGGTGAGGTACTGTACTACATGACAAGTTGAGCTTTAAAATAATGATAATAATAATAATAATAATAATAATAATAATAATAATAATAATAATAATAATAATAATAATAATAATTCACAAGATTGCAACATCTGAGCACAAGAGCAAGCTCGACCAAAAAAAAAAATTAACCCCAATTCAGCATTCAAGTTCACCATTAACACATCAATGTAGGAATTTTTGGCCACAAAAAAAAATATAGGAACTTTTTCATAAGGCTGTTCTTACAGAAGTTAATTTTTCAGACCAGATAGAACAATCATCAGTGTGAACCAGCCTATGGAGAGATTATGAAATTATATTAATGGAACCTGCACCCACACCAGCCCTTTCTGGATAATATTGGAGACCCCTGTATAGAGGTTTAGTATTCCAACAGAAAACAAGATATGAAACCCAAGTATAATAAATACTCTTATTCCTTTGGTTCTGCTGAATACAACTTGACCTCACCGACTAATTTCAACTAAGACACAGTTTTTTTCACACTTTTAGGAATTAAATGAGCATATCTCTTGAAAAATGAGAGTTGCAGTGAAATTTCTTTTAGTGCTGATTTTATGGCTCAATCCACACAAAAAACTGGCAATCATTTAGCCTTGCTAAAACATGCGTTTTCATTTCAATCCAGTCCTAGGATTTTTTTTGATGGTCACATATTTGGTGTCAAAATATTATAGAATCTAATAGTAGAAGGGGTAATGACAAAGCTGACATGGCTATTTCTCAGAACGTGAAAGTCTGATAGTGCTGAAATTCTGAGTGCTGGATCAGTGTAACTAATCTGGAACTTGACTTTTAGCCACCACTAAGCTACTTTCAGCAGGCATTTAACGTGTATTTCTGTGTAAATTGGCAAGGACTAGCCAATATTTTGCCAAGACTGCTTGGACCCTGCAGATCTCTACTTGCAGCTATATTTATTTTACTTAATGTCTGCTTGATTTTGTGTTCTACTGACATTGCAGATGTTTTCGTGTTCACAGCATTAATTAATGAATTCTTATATTTAAAAGCATACTAATTAGTACAAAACCCAAATAAATGCAACTCATAATGCCAAACAGAAACAGGAGGTTGTGTTAAATCCATTGTCACATCCTGCCATTGTAACTGCTGTTGGAAAACCAATAAAGACCTGATCCCTATTCGGAACTCTTAATGATTCACGTTCATGAAGCATCATACTGTACCTGGTTAGATGTCAATATGACTCTTCATCTTAAAAAGAAAATCTTACACTATGAATACGCCTTTATAGCATTAGTAATGCTGTGCCCACTGCACTGTAAAAGAGGGTAGACCAAATAATTAAATCATTATTGTCAATTTCACTTTCACCCAACATAGTAACTGCAATTATGAAGAGCTGAGAAGCAAAATCTGTTCAAAGATCTGCGCTTATTTGGATGTTTTATAATCGGAATGCCGGCTTTCCACTGGTACTGACCATTTTCTTCACTGCGCCTATATCCGAGATGACAATTTTCTTTCTCCTCTAATTAAACAGTTCAAAAGTTTATGACTTTTTAAAGGCTGAGTTTAAAAATAAGGGCTTTGCTAGCTATGTGCGGTTGCCGTGACAACCTATTTATAGGTTCCTGATGCAGAACTGGTGAAGAAATGTGGGGGTGGAGGCAAGAGGTATATGTGGGTGGGTGAATGATGCATTGTGGGTTTACATTTGTGTGAATAAATGCTGCAGGTGTGAAAAGTCTAGCACAGCTAGCAATGAATTAACTGGTTTTATTTTATTTTATTTTTTCCTATTGCAAGTTAAAAAGAAATTCAAGTCTTCAGGAATACGTATTGTTATGAAACTGGTCATTTCATACACTTTTGAACAAAAGGCTCTAAAATATTTTCTGCATAAGTGAGTCACTGGAAATTACTGTGTTTTAGAGTCCTAAATATCCATTAAAACGTTATAAAAAATTCTGTACACCATTAAAGAAAAATAGCATTATTACATATTAAAGGCCACTTTTCAGCTCAAAACATCAAGGTTGTCTGGTGAGAAAAAAAAAAAAAAAAAAAAAAAAAAAAAAAAAAAAAAATAAAAAAACAAAACAAAAAAAAAAAGAACACCCCACACCCCCAAAAAAAAAC
>JAOTRN010000025.1:11302847-11329538 GCA_028566695.1 Bagroides melapterus | reverse complement strand
TGCATCCAGAGTATGACTCTGCCTGCCCCAGCGCGTGCAGCATGGCGTTGCACATATCCGTTCCCATAGTGTCAGACGATGGCGCAATGCGACAGCACATCTCGAAAGGGAACGATATGGTTACTCACGCAACCCTGGTTCCCTGAGATGATGGGAACGAGCATTGCGTTGTTGGCCATGCTTCAGCGCCCCGACGACCAATGTTCGCGCTTCAGTCGAAGTGTTGGTGAAGTACAGCGTTTCAGCAGGGCTTATATAGGCAGAGAGCCCCGCCCCAACATGGCAGGCTGAAACGCCATTTGTCCACTTACTACCGCGGACGTTACCAATAAGGCTTCAGTGATTCGGGGAAGTAGGGAGGATTCCCATAGTGTCAGACGCTGACGCAATGCTCGTTCCCATCATCTCAGGGAACCAGGGTTACGTGAGTAACCATATCGTTTTCAGAGAGATTCACAGGCCAAGCAGAAGCAGATGATTAGCTTTAGTATGTGAGACAGCACTGTAACTGGAAAAGGGTCTGTGTCTGCTGTATACAGTATATATCCTAGGAGAATTACAAGATGATAGACACAATTTTTTTTCGGCTATGCAAAAGATGACAGGGTGGGGAACCCAGTTTTTTGTATTATTAACTTCAAGACAAAGAAAGAAGAGACCCTAATAAATGTACAACTCATTCTAGCTGCTACAATTTTTGTGATTTGTGATAACACTTCTCCTAAAATGGAACATGCCAATGATTAAAAAAAAGCATTAAGAAATAGCTGAATAATTGTAATTGCTGGCAAATCATTGGTGGATGATCCACATCAATCACAACACACTGTCACGGACTATTTCTTAGCATGCAATCTGATTCAATACCATCGCTTCAGACCATATGATCATTCACAATCACATTTTGACTGTTCTGGGTAAGTAAAAACTTATTATGCTGTTTAGAAGCTTTAGATCAGTGGTGTCTATCCTTTTTTTTTTCTCTCTCATCACAATATAGAGTACCTGAAGGCCAGTCAAACGCTGTATGAATTGAAAATATATAATGAATTTAACCTCCTTAATTTGTGGGAAACCGTGAAACCAGGTAACCATGATTAAATATTATTTTGTAAATTCATTTAAATGGTGTAGTAGGAGAGAAAAGATGTACACTCTTGTGTTACAGCTAATAGCGTTAACACAATCTGCTATAAATGGCAGGAGAGGGGAAAAAAAAAAAAAAAAAAATCACGCTGGCTTACAAGCCCCCATTATACTGTATATTGTAAGAGTGAAGCCGTGAGCCAGTTAGCATCTGTCTGCAGGCTGCATTTGTCCCTTGTGCTGGACAGTGATGCTTTAGATGAATGTTCTTAAAACAAAAACAAAAAAAAAAAAATCAAAACAAGCCTGTCACAATCATACACAATTAAGGGAATTCAACACATGCAAACTTCACACTGGTTTGTATTAACACAACAGCAAAGAGATATTTATTTTGTGTGGGTGTGTCCACTGGCCCAGTGTGGTCGGACTTTGAGACAGGTAGATGGGCAGGGAGACGGGCACCATGGTGACAGACCTGTGGTCAAGTGTGTGCTTTCAGTGAAGGTCAAAGGGCAAAGGAACATTTAGGAGCAGTGAATCATACTTGCTGTAGAGAGCATGCAGGCCCAGCCTAAGTGAGCACACAAATGGATAAGGGGTTAGTCACAACCAGCACATGGCATGCAAATAGTGTTTACAAAATTAATTTCTATATAATGGCATATTATAATATGCATAATGCATAGGACAGCATGAAAATGTACAAGCAGGAATAAAAACAATCTTCTGCCCAAGTAAATCAAACACTAACATGCAGTGTAGAACCTTCATGTGAATGCTACTGCTTCAAAGCATGTACAAGTACTGACTGGTATGTACCGAGGCATCACAGGCTGCACAAAGGCATTCCACTCATGTTAGGATGAACAAATTAAATAGAGTATTACAAATCTAAGAAAAAAGTAAGAATAAAACCAGTTGAACACAACCATGGAATACACAGACACTGTCCTCCCTGTAGTCCTTGAAGCTCTACACAAAGCCAGCAACAACATTGGTCCTCCAGTCCTTACTCCTCTCAAGTTAACAGCAAGCTTTGATTAGCCAAACCCTCATCTCCATGTTTACTGAGGATGTAAAAATGATATGTGGATGAGACTCGACTCATGTTCTTGTTTAATCCCCCTGAAACACGTTTCAGCACAGATTTCATCATACGTGGATGGCAACTCATCAGCTAAAAATTTCAGCAAAACTGTGCTTCCTGTACATCCCCAAACATGCCTCCATATGACAAGATCCCTAGACAAACATCTGAGCTCTTACCATCTGCCACCACACTTAACATGTATCACTGACTCACTCGTGCTGGTTCCTCCTCTACAATGTTAAGAGGATCCATCCGTGTCTCCAGACTGGCTTATTCAGTCCCTTGTCATTCAGACACTGTGTGACTACAAAACTGCTGCCAGGTGTGCTCCTGTGCACCATCTGACCTCTGAAACTCCTACAGACAGCACTCCAGCTGCAGAATTTGTTTTCATCCCCCCTAAGTGCATATATTTACATGTTTTTCAAAAATTAATTGTACTTTTTTTTTGTTGTTGTTGTACCAGCTTAGTTTTACTGATCTGTACGATCCCTACAGATCTCTAGGCAAGTCTAGTCTTCAGGAGGTCACATCCACTCCAAGTGGCTCTGGATAATCTGCAGTATGTGCTCTCCAGAGAATATGCCCAATGCCTACTCGTAATTGTGGAATAAAGGATTGTAACTGATTGTTTGCATGCAACCATACAAGCAGAATCATTCTTAAAAATACAAACAATTCTAACCGGATCTTTGCAGTGGAAAAGAGAAACACATACATGCAAACTAAAGCAACGGTGGGCAAAGACACAGTTATACTTAACTAAAAATAATCACAAAATGATCACAAAATCAATCACAAAGCAGAAAAAGATCAAGCAACTGGAGAACAATCCACAGTGTTCTCTAAACATTTCTATCACTGTGTTGTTTAATATCACTCAATTGAAAAAGGAAAAGTAGCATAAAAAGTATACCAATCGTATTGTGCTAAACAGTTATACTGTGATTTTTGCATCTTTATTTGTGCCACACACTCAGCTCAATCCAAGACATTGACAGTGAGACGTAGTGACAAGTATGAATGAGATTTATAGTATTTAAGGTCTATAAGTGTTTAAAAATCAGAAAAAAAACAATACAGTGTCCAAGATTATAGTCTCTAAGACTAAATCTGAAAAGCATACCAGTCCATGAATCAGGCCTACAGACTCCAGGTTCTGCTCCTGAAAAATCCCACTCTAATCGCTTGCCATCCACCACCATTAGTCACATGTTAGTCTCACTCTGACTCAGAGCAATTGTGTGAAATAAGGCAAAATAAAGCTGCCTGTGTGAGAATCAGAGGCTGACAGATAAGCAGGTACAGTACAGTTTTATTCCTGGGTTAACGTTTACCTTATAAGTATTGATTTAAGACTGACGTCTTTCTGCCCCAAACCCTACATCATTAATCCAGTTTAGAGCAGCAGTAATTCTTCACTCAAATTGTCAAAAATTCACTCAAACGCTGGAAGGATTTACCCAAATTGGTAGAAACTGGTTGTTTACAGGTGCTCAGCTTTGAGTTCGCTGTGTGCTGGATGGCATGTGTTCACTGAGATTGTGTTAAATTGACAGCCACTGCCAAAGACAGGGCATTCACATACTGACTTTTATTTTATGCCAAATAGAAATAAAAATATTTTCTTGTTCAAATGATGCACAAAATTCTATGTGATTCAACATAATATGGTACAAACATATGCTTCAAAAATGTGTCTTAGATATTTATTTGAATATTTATGAACTCATATAACTAAAATAATGAACTTTATAATGACAGTGCAGTTTTCACCTGATCACCTGAAACATGAACATTTTGCAGTGTGGTTGTACATTTCTTCCAGCACAAACACAAGTGTATTTGTGGCACAACGATTGACACAAATGAGTGAGTACAGATGTATATACATGCTTATGGCACAGGTACCGATGCACGTACACTAGTCCTTCATCCATTGGCCACAAAGCTGTAGTGAATCAACCCTCCAGGATCTGAGGGAGTCTTCCAGTTTCTGCTTGGTGCTATCCACAGATAATGTTGCTTTTCATAAGTTAATAAGCGAGAATAGTAACCTTTTAAACAGGAAAACCTTTTTTAAACCCCTGTAGATATAAAGTTGCTTTTTCAGAGGAGTAACTGTGGGCATAGCATTAAATGTTTTTTTGCACACGATAGAAGAGAAATCATGAGGAATAGCATACTTTATGATTTACGGAATTGACAGTACAATAGGCTGGATAATTTCACTGACAAGGCGCACTTTTGCACCTCCCTAATAGAATCACGTCAAACATAAAGAGTACACGCTGTCCTGTCAACGACTGAGCTGGGACCCTCTTTAGAGTGATTTAGATGTTAACTTTGTGCTAGGCCGAGTATTTCATCGCAGCATGAATCACAAACTAGGACAGCAGAACACAGGCTGCTATTTCCACCGCTGCAATATTTCACAACTGCCATGCTTCCAGTCACAGGAAACGTGCAGCCATCCAACGCTAGGCCACAGTATGCCAGTTATACTAGGCAGAGTATTTCATTGTGGCATGAAAGAATCACAAACTGGGACAACAGAACTTAAGCTGCTATTTCCTCCACTGCAATATATCACAACTGCCATGCTTCTAGTCACAGAAAACGTGGAGCCAGCAAACGCTAGGCCACAGTATGCCAGTCGAGACAGATAGCAACAGCAGCTGTCTGTGTTCTCTAGCCAAGGTCTATGATCATGTTGGCCGTATGTGGTGGTCAGACAAAGACCAGCTCGTCTCCCTGCAGGTGACCAAAAACCAGGAACAGGTTGGTGTCCTGCAGTCATTGTCTGGCTAACAGATATGTTCAATGTGAGAAGTGTCTGGGTCAGATAAGACATGGATCTGGCCCAAGAGCTGACAAACTATTTGATTAATTTATCTTAACATAAGTGCTGGAACAAGAGGTTGATGGGGCAGGCTTTTTTTTTTTTTTTTAATATGATCATGTACACAATGTGATTTTGCCATCTTGTAACAGAATGTGACTTAAAGCAATACATGAATATTTTTTAGACAACATTTAGTTCCAGCCCAATAATTTGATTGGACAAGCAGCACTATCCCAATTAACAAGGTACAACAATTGAAAAGCATATTGCTCACTCATAAATTTGTAAATTTTTATATACGAGCCCAGTAGAGCAAAACATGTTTTCTCTGCCCCTGAAATAAAGAGATTCAAGCAGTAGTTCAAGGCAACAATGCTGATGTAGCAGAGAGAATTAACTTCTAGATGATCTCATGTTAACCGAATCATTCTATACTCTTAGGCAGAGTACTTTCTTGGCCAAATGTGATCTACACAGAAGGACAAATTAGAAACAAGTTTTTTCTTTGCATATAATGAAAAATGTTTATACTAAAACTATAAAACTCACAAACAACCAAAAGATTAATTCATCAAGACTATTATATGCAGCCACTGTGCTTCTCTCTTGGTAGGTTTTGAGAACAGTCATTCCTCATAACTTTATAAGACAGCAAAAACTCTTTCATTCCCCAGCCTCTTTGATCGTACTGCCTCCGACTGTCAAAAGTTATAGCTTTACAAGCAATTATTTTCCCTTCACACTGAAATTCCAAACTCAATGTCTGGTTTATCTTCTCGAGCAGTGCCCATTCAATACAGTGTGAAACTACAGCATAAACCTTGTGTTATACAAGTATATTCATGATCTAGATTGAGTTTGCGTATTCACGGATTGTGGCTCAAGTAAGTAGAAGACTGCCACAGCAATATCACAATAATATAACAGAAATGAAGAAAACAGCTGAGAAAGTAAGAAAAGGTCAAGAAAATGTAAAGTGAAGCCAGTGAACTTTTCTTGCTTGTGCTACAATGACACTCAGGACATTTTTTCCATTTGGTGTTTATGCACTTCCTGCTCCTTTACAAACATCAGCTGAGAGATCGTGTCTGGCTGATGGAAGATCCATTTTTTTTTTATAGGCAGATTAATTCATGTGAACAGATGATCTTTTCAGATATTGAAACATGCATGCATGTAGGCAAGAAACACTAACAAACCCCCAAAAAAGTGTACAACTCTTCCACTTGTACAATACAGAAAACAGAGTTTAAAAAATAATAATAATAATAATAATAATAAATAGCTGAAATGCTACCTGTAACTTTTTGTAAGGGGGAAATAAATGTGCTGCAAAATAAAAAAAAATGGTTTCTGGATTCGTTTGTTTACTTTATTTTATTAATGCACTTAACTAACGCCATATGTAATTACATTATGTTAGCTACCATTTGTTAGCCTAGTCAATAAGATTTCGAGGCGATTGGAGAGGGTAAGCACACTGGAGGATTTATTTATCCAGCAGGTGAGCTAATCAATTTATCAATTTGTCCTACATAGAATCATATGGCAACAATAATGCAGATTTAATGAGGTCCCACTGCCACCTGTGATGGTGATGTATTTATGACTTCAGTGTGATTTTGCTGGCTTGGATTTTAGTTAGTAAGCCAGCAGCTACACCTCAGTGTGTGTATAATACAGCAAGTGATATGCTTAGGTGGGATTGCTAATATGCCTTATTAGATTAAAACACAGGTGAAACAAACACAAAATAAAATGTTGGTTAAAAAGATATTTTAATTTATTGTATAACCTAAAGTGTTCGAACTTCAGTCATCGATGTGTTGATGACTCAGTCATCAGTGTTGGTGCGTGTCGCACATTTCTACAACAACCACAGCCTGAATCTTCCCAACAACATTCAGTGAAGTAAAAGACAAACCAAAATCAATCTCTCTTACAGTAACTTCTTGTTACTTATTCAGCTGTAATGCATATCATAGATTATATTAAACAACAAATAGCTGTATTAACTGGGTACCAGGAGTGAGATCTTCAAACCATTTATGCACCTAAATAATTGTATATTTATTAGTAGGGTTTGGCAAAAGACATACATGCAACTGTATGAGTGAGGAAAAGCCACTCGTCTGATGGAACACACACAATGAGTGTGAAGCCCTTTTGTTGTGCGTGTTTACGTGTGTGCATGTGCAGCACCACATCTGAAAGACTGAAAGGGGAAATATCCTTAATCACGCCTGTGCATCTCCTTAACCTTAAAATACTAGCTTTAAGACACACCTACAGTACACTTCTCCTGCAGAAATCAGAGAACCCAAAGGAATAGAGAGAATATAACAGACAGCAATCCAAGCTAACTGGAGAGACATGAGCAGTGAGATCGACAACATGGCTTGCTGTGCCACAATTTTTGTAGCAAATCTGCTAGGAGAAAAAGCATTGGTGTTGTGTGTTAAACTTAACAGCTTGACCTGTGTCAGTATCCCTGTTTCATAATGGAACGATTTTAATTTCTCTTACTATATTGGAGAAAATCTGCCTTAAATAGAATTTTTTCAGCAATGAGACAGCTGTTGCTGTGATGACCAGAAACTCTCCTGCCAACAGACACACTGTCACACATCATTACAATCATAATCTTCAGTCACTGGCAGGCAAGATGGATAAGGTGGAAAAATAAAAAATAAAAAAACTGGAGGAGGAGCGTTTATACACAGAATTATAATCAGTGTCAGCAAATAGGCAACTTCAGTCAATTTAGTGGTACTAATGGACTTTTCTATCTCTTCTAGAAATTCACTGACAAAACACTACAGATGCCTTTCAAGGACATTTGTCTGCAGTCCTAAAAAAAAATCATGCTAAACAAACACACAACTAGTATTTCAGGACACTCTGACCTCCCTGGTATCTTCAGACCCGCACAAACAAGGATTATTACAGCTGTGTACAAGAACTTTCCAAGGAAATTCTATGTTTATTCATGGAACTGTACATAAAATCACACTGTGAGCTTCCACCATGCAGACTACCCGGCTCCTTGCTGAAACACACTGAGTGGGCAATAGCATAAATAGCATAATAAACCTATAAAACTGCACATATCTGAGCACTGTCTGGCTGTCGACAATTTTTGAGCCTGTATTGGAGTTCAAAAATTGAGGGATGCGGTATGAACCATAGCAAGAGTGCTCATCTTATAGCAACACTACATTTAACTATGGTAATATAAACATGAACACAAAGCTGAGGATTACTTAAGAGTCTAAATTGATTACTAAATATCTGACATGTTTTAACAAGTTTTGCCTCACTGTTGTGTGATATTTTTGTCAATATGAATTATGTGAATGTAATAGCACTTTCTGCTCGGTTTTCTTTGCAGCAGAAAGCTAGGAGCAAGAGGTGTTTGAAAAACGGTTCCTATCATATAGAGGGTGGGGGTGTTGGTGGGGGTGTTGGTGGTGGTGGTGGTGTTGGGTTAGTTGTGAATGTTATTGAATAATCAAGAGCAATTTACCTAACCTCAATAGCAACAGCCACTATACACAAAGCAGCTTTGCCAAGATCTTCAGCAAATGAAAAGTTGTCACCTCTGCCCTTAAAAAAAAAGAAAGGCTTTTAAAAGCTGAGATTGCCCAAGGCAATACGTCACACCAATTCCCTTGCTACGACAATACAAAAAAAATTGAAATCTGAGCCAAGCAGGAGAAGTGAAACAATGGAGCATCACTGGAACCTGTGTATATTCCTACAATCAGAAGACTCCTTAAACATACTGTTTATTTAATAATGTAATAAATACAATGAATATATTGTACTCTGATTATTTTAATAGTCATTTACATTTGGTCTGAAATCAGAAGATATGGCCCCTGTGAAATGGAGTAAACTGAACGTGTGATCATCTGTTAAACACGCCCACCCATTCAGTGATTACATTTTGACACCACAGGATGTCATTGAAATCCTTCTTCTGATTATAATATACAGTACAGGAGAAAAATGCAAAGGCAGCAGCACAGATCAGATAAATTAAGTTGAACATCAAACATCTCTGGTTTTAGAACTGTGCTGCCTGTAAATTAAACCTGAGGTAAAAATCTGAGTCACATCATTACAGAGCACAGAAAAAAAGAATGAAGCCCAGACCAAGCCTTGCCTCAGATGCATCTTGTTTCAGGAAGCACTGAGCAACAACTCAACATTAATATGAGTCATACCACCAAAAAAAGGCTATAAGAACCAAATGGAGCATGTTACATGTCTTTTTTTTCTTTCTTTGTGCAGTAATTGGGCTACAATGATGCTCATACAAGGTCAACAAAGTCCCCATTCCAATTCCAAATTTAACTGCCCCAAAAGTAAAATGAATGTCCTTGACCCCTTAGTTGGTTTCCATTTTCCAGTGTTTGAAAGTTCTTAGCCAGCTAGTTAATCTCTACACACATGGATATTGAGATGAAGTACTGGAGGGCTACTGATGGAAAAGATAAAGAAGGGCAGATTTGTTTTTATAAGGATTTCCTGGCAAATGGGTGACAGTTAATTATAATATAAAATAATTATATTACATCTAAAAATCACTGTACTTACTACTATCTGACATCCACTCAATATCTAAAACTATTGTTCCTCACTAAACTTATGGGATGTTATGACACATTTGCCTACTGCTACTGTAAATCTAGGCGTGTTTTGTTGACAATTTTGTTATGATGAAGCATCCAGATTGTTAGAAGAGGCTTTGTAAGTATTCCTACACATCTGATGAACATCAGTGGCATTCAACTTTGGGAGCAATGACTGTAAAATACCACTATTCCAGCTGCTCCGAATGATCCTGAAACAGAGAAGCTTACTCAGAGAGTACTAAGAGAAGATTAATAAGGAAGTGTTTGTGCAATGAGCCCATAGTTGGAAAACTAAAGTTATACGGTGGGATATGCCTGCTTGTAACCAGCAGAATGCAATGTAGCAGCAGCACAACTTAAAAATCACAGCTGATGTAAATGCGCTTAAATTTGCCAGATTAATGGTTTAAAAAAAAAAAAACTTTCTTAATAAGTTGGCTTGGTTAGATACAGTGCACAGTAAAGCATTTTCACACAAAAAGTGTACTGACAGAACAAAACAAACTAAAATAATTGTTACCACAAACCATACAGGAAGTTAAAACATAATAGCGCATTCATGAGATCAGTGGCAGTTTCATAGATAGGATTTTAACCCCTATCACAATAAAGCACATCCTTGAAACATAATCAAATTATTATTTATTTACTTTTATTATCTTTCTCTATAAATGGTCTAGGCTCAAATGCTTGTGGCTGCTAAAAGCTTGTTGCTGAAGATAGCAACATTGCAGAAGCCTCAGTTTGCCATTTTTTTTCTACTACAGACATTTCTAAATAATTTCATAGATCAGAGTGAACTAAATATACTTGTTAATAAATGTCAATCAGCTAATTTTAATGAACTAGTAACACCTACACAACTCCATAAAAGGCAAAGTTCACAATGCTGAAAACAAGAAAATGACAACTAAACGAGAGCACCTCCAGATCTAAATCGTAAAGTAGCATAACACATTTTATAGCACGCCATTTCTTTTTTGTCTAAATGCATGGCTAGTCTTATTTGTGATCTTTCATAGATTGGATTGCTTTCTTACAAATCATTAAGGTGTCATTAATGAATTTGCACATATATTTGAAATAAATAAGCCATCATGATAAATATTAGTGAGTCTCGTTTTACATAAATACAAATTACAAATTATACAAATAGTATGAGCTCTAATCCAACTACACTCCAGCTAAAAATTTCCAAATAAATTACGTCATATACAGCTTGATGAACGTGACGTTCACTGAATGTCAATAGCTTACTGACCAAAGATGAAGTGGAAATCTAATGCTTCACATTCAAGTCCTACATGGCAATTGCGATACTTTTATCTTGACACTCCTATGAGACACGCATTGTGCTAACACGAGCGAGGTAAACACAACAGTTTTGTAAAACATTCTAGAATAAGACTTTAATGAAATGGGAACACGTACAACATACCTATAAGGCATCTGAAAACACCGATCATATCAGGCTTAAAATATGTTAACATTAAAACCGTAATGGTCTGTTTTAACCTACAGTGGACCCCCTTTAAGTGTCTCAGTGATTTCTACGGATTAGAGTTTATCTGTGACATCACAATTTTACAGGGCTAGCTGTGTTTCCATAAACTCTACAGACAACTCGACGAACCCCACCAAACAATTTGTGAACCCTGTGTATGTTCACAATCGTCCAATACTGATCTGCAGTCCTCGAAAAGTCGGAACATCTGCAAATGCAACAGCATGCTAGCTCAATGAAGTCTATGTCACACATCACGGTGGGCGTTGTTCCCGCTTAACCTCCTCTCACTCCCTCCACACACACACACACACACACACACAGAGAGAGAGAGAGAGAGAGAGAGAGAGTTAACTGGACCCAACTTGGACTACTGATAATTCTGAGAACTGGGCAGTAGACTGGGAGGGGAGTCCATTTGTGCATTATCCCAGTGCAGTCTAATTGGTTCTGAGCATAACGTTGTCCACTAGATCCCTTTTCTTTACACTGACCAGTCCTCGGTGAGTCTAGAACGCTAGCAGCTGGCTACCCACACCGGATACAAACCCACCCAGTTTTCCTAATATACTCGTACTCTGTGGCTAGCCTGCGCCTGTATTGGGACAACTTGTACACTCGACTTAATGGAGATACATGGATTGCGTGTCTGATGTGATGTGCTTCCAACTGTGCGCGGGGCGTCGTGCACAATACACTCAACTAGGTTACAATTAGAACGTTATTCGCTTTTACTTTGTATCTGAACCTTAGCTAACCGTGGCGGGATTTCCATTTTTGTTTGTTTGTTTGTTTAATTTTGTTTCTGATGTTTTACCTTACGTCTCCTGGTTTCTGCGGTGCCGGTCCACACAAAGCACTGATAAATGACACGCAGGTTTTGCTTCCAATTGTCCACTTTGAAACCATTCACATGGGAGCACCCGGCTGGACACATGACAGAAAGCACATTCAGCTTTAGGGGTTTTAAAGGGAGGAAACGTGTCCGGGAAGAAATAACGTGAACTAGCTCTCAACACTAGCAAGCTAACTGTCCAGCACGGTTTCCGAATGAAAACGGATCCAGTAATGTTACTGAAAGGTCCAAGAAGAAAATCGGGCATCTACTAAGAAAAAGTGCTACTCGTTATCTTGACCTTTGTTACATCAGCTGGTCTATAGACTGCCGTTTCTGCCCGTATCGCGTTAGCTAGCGTTTAACATTTGCTACTTCCAGCACTTCCACTTGCACTTAACAGATTTTTATGGTCGGCAACAGCAACACGGATTTCAAGAGTACACCATGAGCTCTGCAGCGCCCACCTACCTCGCTTTTTAATTGGCTAACACGAAGGCGTCTTACAAACGATTGGTTGGTGACGTTACTATTTCCCCTCTATGCCCAGGCCCATACAAGTTACAGTAAGAACATGATTGGTGAAGAGCGATGCCCTTTTGCTTGTGATTTGGCATTCTTACCGGTCTGAAAAAAAAAAAAAACAACAAACAAATGAAGCATACGATTTTTTTTCTCTGAACACAAACAAATAAAAAAAAAATACAAACTATTGTTTCACTATCTAAACAGGTTTAGATAGTGAAACAATAATGATTTGACATAGATATGTAAAAACATAACGAGCAAGAACACAACTATACCGCTGCTGCCGCTACTACTACTACTACTACTACTAATAATAATAATAATAATCACGCCATGCTTTTTTGTTGTTTTATTTCTCTTTCTTTCTATATTTATTTTTGTATTAATACTCTGTTCAGAACAGAACATGTGAAACAGCACACAGACTATAACCCAAGCTCAGGACTGACCTACAATTTTGTGCCTGATTTTTCTGGAAGCAATGTAATATGTTATACAGAAATATCTAGAAACGTTTCAGACACTGAAATTTGATTGGCTAGCAGAGATGGCCGGAGCTGGAGGCTGATGGAACTGATGCTATGTGTCCTCTTGCACATTTTACCACCTTTAGCCCACCTTTAGTGGGCTTTTATATGACAGTTACATGGATTTAGCTTTCCTTTCTACCATTCTCTGACTGGCTAAAGCCAAAATGACCACATACATTTGCATTAAGTTGAATTCCCACTGCATGAGTCTGTAGTCTGCACAAATTTGTGTGTGCTACATATTGTTGACTGTCAGAGCATGCTAAAAAATTATACTGGTAGCTTAGTAAATAAGTTTCTGGGCTAGTGACAGGAAGTTTGAGCTTCTAGTGTTTGTTTAGCATCTTGAGAAAGGAGCTTATCCTGTAAGTGACATATTATTAATTTACTTTCACTAACTACTGTATGTCCTTCTGGCCTGGTTCATGGTGGATCTGTAGCCTAACCTAAGTACACAGTTTAACAAACTCTATGTCTCAGCCTGGTTCTACCATAGATGTGCCCTCAACATTTTGTCTTCCTAAGAAGTTTCCTCCATCAGCTTCTATTCAAGTTAATTAAGAAAGCAGTTAGTTAGTCACTAAAAATTATTGCACAGTCCTTGTGTTTTTGCTCTGCCATTCTCATATCATTAATTCTACTGTTTCCTGTTTGTGAAATTTGATGTGAGTTGTTACCTAATATTATGGTTTTCTTAATTGTTTCTAGCCATTGAACTATTTTATTTCCTTTAGTGTTTTGGTTACGCCCTGATTATTTATAGTTGTTTAGTCTATTTATGTCTTTCTTGCATCAGATTTTTCTAAAACATTGAATATCTGGTTCTAACCTATCAATTGTAAACTTTACTATTAAAAGTACAAATTGGATCTCATCAAACAGACACCACATCATTGTTTATCATTAACCTAACCAGATATTCGTTGTTCTCTACGCTCAATGTAGTTATGCTGGAGCAGAATGTTGCCTGACTATGCAAGAGGGTGGCAGAATGGGTCCATAGCCACTGGAGCTGCTACACAAGACAGTCCATCCCATTTATGGCATTTGGCATATGCCCTTATTCAGAGCAACTTACATTTTTGTCTCATTTTATACAACTGAGCAATTGAGGGTTAAGTGCCTTGTTCAAGGGCCCAGCAGTAGCAGCTTTAGTGGACCTGGGATTTGAACTTTTTCAATCAGAAGTACAACACCTTACCCACTAGACTACCACATCCCCCATATCCCACATCCCCTCTCTTATCCCTCTCTTTTCCTTTTGGGACAGATTGGCCAGAGTTTCAGGAATGATTTAGGGAAATGATAGTGGATGAGTTCTGTAGTAGATAGGTATGGTGTCTAATGCCAGGGCTTTCAACATCAACTCTGTGTTAGGGGGACATGGAGGGTGGTCTCAATTATTAATTAATTAATGGTCAGCAAATTCAGCCTGCACTAATCCACTTGTATGTTTCAATTATTAGGGATATTTTAT
Source organism: Bagroides melapterus (assembly GCA_028566695.1). Taxonomy (NCBI): domain Eukaryota; kingdom Metazoa; phylum Chordata; class Actinopteri; order Siluriformes; family Bagridae; genus Bagroides; species Bagroides melapterus. The sequence continues at coordinate 11,315,000 of JAOTRN010000025.1, read as the reverse complement.
TTTGGGTGACACAGGATGCTTGAAGAGCCATAGGGTACTTCTTTACCATTCGGCTCATCATAATCCCATGGCTGGGTATTTGGTGTAAGATAAACATTAAACAGTCTAATGGCCCACTTCTATTGGCCAGGCAATCAGAGCAATGCTGTAGGTGGTGTGCACCATGACTCAAATGTCAACTGGTGAATCTGCTCACCACTCCAAAAGCACCACTTTCAGACAAACTGGCATGGACCTCGTCAGGCCATTAGAACAGACTGCACGAAGACACCGGGTGAATAAAATCAAATCAATAAACATGCATCTATAAGAAATTTTTATAACATAATTAGTTCATAAACAACCTGCTTACGAGGGTTGTATATATAATTGTGTTCTATAAAAAAATAAACAATAGCCAAACAAATAGAAAAAGACAAACTATTTGAGCATTTTTCCCCAGCCAATTTACTTATTTACTCAGAACCTGCCTGTATCTTTCTACAAGTTAAATAAGATTTATTTACTTCTTTAGAGCTCACTAAGCAGATCATTCCAGTATTCAATTTGTTTAATTTTTAAAGCAATTCAAATCCAATTTAGATCAAATCAGATCAGAATTGAATACCATATTCAGGACTTACATCAATAAGTGCCTAGTATATACCTTGCTTATGTGTTTTATTTTCCTGAATGAGCTGCAAAATGTTTCATAAAGAAAATTAAATTAAGACATGCACTATTAATAACTCACAGAGGACACTAGAAAATATTAGAGGTGCCTGGATCAGGCCAGAAAAGCCTTTGGGGTTTATTAATCCACAATAAGTCAAGCTGCCTACAAGTGAAAAAAAATATTTATACTGTTTCTACTCTTCTTAGGAGTAGGAATCCTGCAAAGATCACATTTAACAGGACAAGGTTTTCCTCACATGTTGCTAATGTGACACGGTCTTGTCGGTTTCTTCTCTACAACCTCAGAAGTATTCGGCCATATTTGACCACACTACTGTAACTCACTTTTGGCAGGTCTACCTATGAACACAATTCGTCCTCTGCAAATGATCCAAAATGAAACTGCATGACGTGTACTCAACCTGCCTAAGTTTTTGCACACCACCCTGCTGCTGCGTTCCCTCCACTAACTCCTGGCAGCTGCACGCATCATATTCAAAACACTGATGCTTGCCTAAAAAGCCAACAATGGGCCAGCTCCCTCTTACCTCAAAGCTCTCATCACTCCTCGCACTGCACCTCGCACCCTCAGAGCTACCAGCACTGCTCAACTGGTCCCACCATTTCTCAGGGCAAGAGGTAGGCATACAACAAGACTCTTTTCTGTTCTGGCACCCAGGAGGTGGAATGAACTCTTGAAGGCTCTTGGTATCTTAAGTCTTGTAACCTACTGAACCTGAGTTAATGTATTCAAAGAAAAACTTAAAAGCACTTTTGTTCGTCACTCTGGATAAGGGTGTCTGCCAAATGATGTAAATGTAAATATAAGGTGAAATTCTAAACAGATTGGGGAAAAAACCCATGGGAAACACAACATCAAAAAGACTTGAAGAATTTGCTAAATTCTTTTGTTCTTGGGACCACTGTAAGAAAAGGTCTAAGGATAAATCGCACAACATAATAAAAGGAAACCAAATTCTGCTGCATGCTTCAGGTCTGGAAGACAGCACCAGCATGTCTCACAATGCACCATGGACAATTTTTAGGATTATCAAGTAATAACGGTCAAAGTAGTTTAATACATCCATTTATTATTTTAACAAATTATTTTTATGAACAATACTAATAACAAGCTAACAGAGAAGATGGAATTGTAGCCTTTTGATCACCACAAACGTCAAGTTTGATCATTTAAAGCTTAAATTCACAATTGAAATTGCTGAGTCTTACACTAGATGGTGCCAATTGCATGTTTTTAAACCTCATCATGTGGCCATCAGGTGTGGATCATGGAAACCTCACAAAATCCTGCGTTGTCAGTGTTCGAAAGCCTCTAAAAGTCCTGACACTGCTACACAATTAATATCACTTTGCAAGGTTTAGTGCAAGTAGTTACGTGCTCACTAAAAGAGGAAATCGAGTGAATAAATGCTCAAAAATAATCGAATCTGTAAATCACACGCGCGCGCGCACACACACACACACACAAACGCATACGCGCGCACACACATACACACACACACGCACACGCACACACACACACACACACACACACTTTTTATGATTTAACACTCCACCTTATTACCACTGTTAGTACTCCTCTGTTACCATAATTAGACGTAGTGTGTTTACACGGAAATTAAGTGCCATTTTAATTTTAGTTGTTTAATTTTAGTTACATGCCCTGCAGAAACGAACCTGTCCCACCATCATTTTCCAATAATTATATAGTAAATTATTACGGAACATATAAATAAAGTACTACGGAATATCACATTAGATTAATGATGGAAATTTCATCAGCACAGATATGAGTCTACTGTAGATTTTAAAGGAATCATAGTAATTTAAATCCAAGTTGATCAAAAGAAAGAAAGAAAGAAAGAAAATAAGAAAGAAAATAAGAAAGAAAGAAAGAAAGAAAGAAAGAAAGAAAGAAAATTGGGTACTTTATTATTCACTAAAAATAAAATAAATGTTGTCAATGAGAAGATATGACAACAATTACCTATAAAACCCCACACCACAGTTGAGCTGAATGTTCATAAATTACCTCTAAAACAAACACTGTTTTCAAAGTGATGCGACTTAATTGTACCTGACACTCAGAGAACATTACATGAGTCACTCAACTCCTTGAAAAAAACAACAACAAAAAATGTTTTGTTTTGTGCTTTAAATCTGTAGAACTCTTGTTTTTGTTCTTTTGTGCTTGCTTGATTGTCCCTGTTCTCCTCACTAATCAGAGTTTTACTTCAGTGCAGTGAGTAAAACACTAATAAAAGTCTTCTGGTGTAGGTCATGGTGTATGAAAATATACATCAAATGAAATCATAAGAAGTGAAATAAAGAAAAGAAATAAAAAAGATCAACTAAAAATGCATGCCATTTAATACAGCCTATAATTAAGTGATTTTATCAACCAACATACAAAGTTGCATAAAAATGTTTACAATCTTGATTCCAAGACTACCTTAAACCTGACATCAGGACCAAAAGCTAAGATCTAATTTTAAATCTCAGATCTAAACTTAGTGCCTGCATGACAACTAAATCTAACATTGTACACGTATTCACATAATCAATATACTGTCTAGATCTAATCATACACACATTTATACAAGCTTTGAGCATTAAATATCACAGATAACCTCACCACCTTAAGATCAGTATAATCTAAAACCTCTCCATTTATTTCACACACATGAACAGATTGCAGATGTTCATAGAGCAAACAGTCTTCCTTTTCTGTCAACATCACAGAGTTGATTTATCTGAACAGCCCATAAATACTGCTCTCTTTGCGTCTTTTTTCCAACCACACCGACTGTACCACTACATCATAACCAAATGAAGTCAATGAGCAACTAAATGTTGTCACTTCTGATTCATTCTGGAGAAGCCCAGTGATCTATTCGATTTAATGAAGACATTTTTCAAAGACAGATTGGTGGTGAATAACTGTAGATTTATGAGTAGTCAGTGTGACATAACACATACACACAAAAGAACTGACTATATTGTTCCATTAGATGATTCAGACAAGCGTATGTCCTTTTCAAGACTTTCAGACTTTCAAGGATTATGTACCTTTGGCCCAGGTCAAAGAAGGTACATCTGAATTCTTCTTAAACAGATTTTTATACAGCAAAAAGTCAAGACAGAAAATATATAAAAAGAGCTAAAAATCCTCACTAGAGTTTCAGTACATTATGTAAAATTTAGCACAATATACCTCATCTACATATTTATCTCCAATATTAGTTAGGGCTAATTAGTTAGGACTGTTGCACTGGACCCGGGCTTTATCCTACTTTTTTCTCCAAAGAGAATATTTATGATAATAAAATACACTACCCATAAAATTCATGGTGTAGCAGCATATTATTGTGAGATTGTGGTCATTACTGAGAGCTCTATTAAATTATAATTTACAGCAGTACACTACCTTCGTCAGTGTGTTGTGTGGGTGTCTCTTAACCCCGACCCCACCGAAAACTTTGTTTCAGGACAGTCTGTCTGTAAGCACATCCATCTCAGAGTGTTCGTTGTTCGTTCTGACAAACATGTAAGTGTCCTCTGATGAATCATGACCTCCAGGGAGCTGAGCGTGTGCTTGTTCATGTGAAGAATTGCAAACAGGCAATTTTTTTAAAGCTTTTATCAGTAAATTTGAGGAACATGACTCAAAGGTGGCACAAAGCGTTCAAGGCAGTAAGACATGGGGGTAAGTTACAGTAAACCTTGACTAAGCAAAGCAGGAACAGTCCTTTTTTTATTTTGTTGTTGTTTTTTTTTTTTTTTGTATATGTGTAAAGGAGGGCAATCTTTCAACAAGGTCCAAGTCCTGAGTCCTGACAGAACACTTTTTATTTATTAATGAGTGGCATTTTGAAAGAACTATGGTTACATTTAATCTTGTGGTATGTTTGCTAAACATTGCTTCCTCTTTTCACTTACATTAAAACAGTTATATTAATTCTACCAGCCTCTCTTCTTTCTATATCTTGACAATAATAAGCCAAAAAAACCTCCCTTATGTTACTGAGAAATTAGTAAACATTGTGGACGAAACATTCCCACTCCAGAGACTCCATAAATATTAAAAAATCCTTCACCACAGCAAAGAATTTACACGTTTAAATTGATCAATCTTTCAATTTTTTTCCACAAACACAAATAATTGTACATACTGTTCAAATGCTGAGCTCATAGCACACTGAAATAACATCTTGAAATAATCAGTCTAATATCATTGGCTGCAGGTGTGAACTGGACAGAACCACATATAAACATGTTTTATTTTGATTAAAACATGATGATTATTCATTCAGCTGATTTGAGAAGAACAAATGAGAAACACGTTCCGTGCTAGCAAATGTGTAAATAACAGCTTTGCATATTACTGAAATATGCCTATTGTTTTGGTATCATGATGGGACATACTGTTATAGGAATATTATCAACAGCAAGATGATGCATTTTTTTCCTATAACAGCTTGTCCCATCATGGAACCAACACAATATCTCAAAGTTTTTTATTCCTCTTATACAACAGCAAATTATTAATGATGATGGATACATTTTACTGGTTACCTTTTTTCCTTTTTTTTTTTTTTTTTTTTTTTACTGTTTTTTACTATTTTACTGAGAAACAGGGAAGTACAAGGTATTCTGTCCTAAAATAAAACAAAACAAAACAAAACAAAACAAAACAAAAAAACAAACAGAAAAAAAACTGTTGCAAAGCTCTGACACCCAAAACTCTTCCAATAGATGTTAAATACAGGTCTCCATAAAGATTATTACTACACCATATCAGGCATTATATTTCCACTAATAGATGTATGCAGTGGTCTAAATTTGGGAATGTGCTATATAACCTCCTTCATCTTTTGGCTTTTCCCATTAGGGGTCGCCACAGCGAATCATGCACCAATGAACTTCAAGTCCTCTTTTAACACATCCATATATCTCCTCTTGTGCCTTCCTCTCTACCTCTTACCTGCAGATCCATCTCCAACATCCTTGTACCAATATAACTCCTCTCCCTCCTCTGTACATGTCCAAACCATCTCTCTGACCTTGTCCCTAAAACAACCAACCTGATCTGTCCCTCTGATGTGCTTGTTCCGAATCCTGTCCATCCTCGTCACTCCTAAAGAGAACCTCAACATCCTCATCTCTGCTACCTCCATCGCTCCCTCATGTCTTTTCCTCACTGTTACAGTCTCTAACCCATACATCATCGCTGGTCTCACTACACTCTTCTACACCTTTCCGATTCTTGCTGATACTCTTCTGTCACACAACACTCCTGACACTTTTCTCCACCCACTCCAACCTGCCTGTACTCGCACTGTAGGCCAAATATTTAAACTCCTGCACCTTTTTAACCTCAGCCCCCTGTAACATCACTGTTTTACTTCGCTCTTTCTGGTTCAAGCACATGTATTCCGTCTTACTACGACTGACTTTCATTCATCATTTAGATAGCTGGATGATACACAAACATGCACTAAGAAAATGGCAAGCTGGTAGAGGCAGTATGATGCTCTAGGTAATGTTCTTCAGGGAACCTTTGGGTCTGGGCACTCATGTGGATGTTACTTTCACGCTTACTACCTACCTTAAAATCGTTACAGACCATGTACACCCTTTCATGGTAGGGGTATTCCCAAGTGGCAGTGGGACTTTCAGCAAGATAGTGCTCTGCAACACTGCAAAAATTGTCCAGGAATGGTTTGAGGAACAGGTCAAAATGTTAAAAAAGCAATAAGGGTATACCATATATTCACAACCCTGTGAAAACACAGAAGTCTTTATGTAGAGGTGTTTTCTTCTACATGAATAGCATTAAAGTGCTAATATAATCCTGAGAATCTTCAGATCAAATGTGCTTCTGAGAATCTCATTGAATGAAATGCCTAGCAAGGCCAAGATGAATTTTTAGAAACGCACAATGCCATACTAGAACAATACTTTCAAGTGAATCCTTAATCAAGTAAAATGAAAATTAGTAATTACCATTTCCTGTGCTTAATTTATTGGTCAGACAAACATCATCCTGTAGCAGGTTACATAACTGTTTAAAGGAAGAAACTGCGTGGAGTGACCCTGGCTGAGCTTTAGCACAGTTACTTGTGGAGTAAATATTACACTTTCAGCACCCAACTTTTCTCAACTTGCTAACTGCTAACATCCTGAATAGGCTAACCATTAGCAACATATGTCCGGAACATAGGGTAGTTATTAATCCCTGGTTCAGCAAACAGTAATCACATCCTGTTTTCAAAATCAGATGCTGTGCAGTCAATGGGAACTAGAAAAACAAGCCTACATAGTCTGATGATTTCAAGAATGCTTTCAAAAACAGAAATGTTTATCATTTTTTTTTATCAATTAACAAAACTGAACAACAGTAATTGAACAGAAGAGAATTTAAAATCAAATCAATATTTGGTATGAGCACCTTTGCCTGCAAAACAACTAAATTCTTATGGGTAGACTTGCACACAGATTTTGAAATACTTGTCAGGTGGGTTATTCCAAACATCTTGGAGAACCAACTACAGATCTTCTGTCGAATGTAGGCTGCCTCAAATCCATCTGAATTATAGGTAATCCCAGACAGACTTGAGGTTAAGATCAGGGCTCTGTGGGTCCAAACCATTACTTCCAGTACTCCTTGTTCTTCTCTACGCTGAAGATCTTAATGACATTTGTGATTGTCTTGCTACAGAATAAATCTGGGGCCAATTAGACGCCTCCCAGATGGTGTGGATAAGAATCTGAGTGTATTTAACAGCATTGAGGACATCATTAAACCTGACCAAATTTCAACTCCATTTGAAGATATAAAGCCCAAAACATGCATGGATCCTCCACCATGCCTCACTGTTGCCTGCAGACACTCATTATTGTACTGCTCTCCAGCCCTTCAGCAAACAACCTGCATCCTGCTACTGACAAATACAGTATTTAATATTTTGTCTTCTCAGCCCAGAGCACCTGCTGCCATTTTTCTGCATCCCAGTTCCTATGTTTTTGTGCATAGTTGAGTAGCCTTGTTTCCACGTCGGAGGTGTGGCTTATTGGGCATAATTTTTCCATGAAGAACACTTCTGGCAAGACTTCTCCAGACAGTAGATAGGTGTACCAGAGCTCCACTGGTTTCCACCAGTTCTTTGCTGATGGCACAACTGCACATCTTCCAATGTCAAAGGGAACTAATCATGACCTGTCTTTCATCTCCATTAAGTTTCAATGAGCCAACTAATGCATCTATTGTCATAAACATTGCCATTTCTTTGAGTTTCTTCAAAATAGCTTAAACAGCACATTTTGAAACCACTTTGAAATATATGCCTCGGAGAGACGTTGCTAAAGCAGTATAACTGGCCTTTAGCTGAAATATCTGAATGGCAAGTAGAATTAAAATGCTATCAGCGCTCATTTAACAGTTTGTTTGGATCAGAAGAAATGCAGCTCCCACTGGTCTTCAAGAGGAAGGCTAGTTGGGTGAGCAAAAGTTCACAAATATTGTTATATCTGTCTAGCAACTACATATTCTTTCATCTTCAATGACATGGTCTAGAAATTGAATTAAATGCGTCTCTTAAGCAGGATTTATTTATGTGACATCATATGTTTACTATGTCTTATTCAAGGCATTGAAAGTGCAAAAAGATTCTAAACAGAAAATATTAACTTTTCACTCCGTTGGGTAGGAGTATATAATGACTAAATTAAAAAATCACATTTCTTAAAATATTGGTGTAACTTTGATGATGAAAATAAATTTTTTGACAGGTTTCCTTGTTACCTAGATGTGCCCTAAAATATTAGTATTTAAACAGTTAATAGCTCTGAATGTCCTGTCTTGGTTTGAACCCTGGATTTCATCTGTAAAGACAGCATTTAATAGTAAAAATGGAAATGGGTAAAAAAAAAAAAAAAAAAACAATTTTGAAGTTGAGGATAGAGAGAAATCAGTTAGATCCACTGTACAAAAAATAAAATAATCATATAAGAAAAGAAAAAGCCATTTTGACTTTCTTCCTTTTTCACCTTGAGAGTAAAAAAGTACATATCATATACTAAATCATATACATATATCTATTTAAAAGACTGTACACTTTATGCATATGAATGCATTTATATAAGTTCAATATTAAATATTATTGATTTGATGGAAGATTAAAATTACAAACAGATGACATGAACAGGGCATTATCAGCATTTATTCAGTCAGACTAATCAGCCTCTATTATTGAATATCTTTTATGAACACCTGCTTCAGCTCTGCGTCATTTTGACCCTGGAATGAAAGGTGGGTCTGAATAAAGGTGTGTTTGAGTATAAAACCTGTGATGGTGTGACTGTTTGTTTTGAGCCACCTGCAATGTGCTTGAAGACTGATGACATAATTTGCGTACAAAACACAACAGCAGAGCAAGGAGTCAAAACATGCGCATGTAGTTGTCACGCATTGTAGCTGTATGCTAATTACAAAAGCACATTTGTATTATTCATCAAATCACCAATTTCTAGAATCTCAATATGAATTACATCAAAGTGTGTGACTAACGAAACACTAGAAACTGGAACCAGTCACTAGGAAAGTCTAAAAGGACAGATCAATTCCATGTACTTGACTCTTCATATAAATGGGCTCATTATTAAGCAACATTTGCATTTTCATCTGAATTGAATCTTGCCTATTCCTAAGAACTTGTGCTTGCCTTATAATGATGACTAAAATTCCATTCCTTTCTTTTGCAAACCTTTCATCTCTTACAAGAGAATCTTTAGGATTGTCTTTACCATCTGTTGCATGTACATTTAATTCATATATCTTTTTGCAAAATGGGCTTTGAATTTTTTTATGTGTATTTGTGCAGTTTATTGCTTCACCTTATACTGTATGTGTTTTGAATAATAAAGGTATATGTTATGCAAGGAAAGACCTTTATTCCAATGTACAATGCTAACAACTCCATATTTGCCTTGATATCTCCTTACTAGCCTTTACGTCAAAATTAGCAATGGGTCTCCAGTTCAATCCTGAACTCAGGTTACTGGAGGTTGGCCCACGTCATATGGGTTTTCACAGAAATTGCACAAAGTGCACTGAAGAGTTCAAGGTGGCTTGTGAAATAGGGATAGAATTAAAGACATTTGTTGTAGGCTGATTGGAATAATTCGATGTGTAGTCTACTGTAATTCTTAAAATCAAAAATGTAATTAAAAAATGTCATTTGAAATGAGATTATTCACGCTCTCAAGTCATATAAATTAAGATAAATGTGTTTCATTTAAACCGATAAAAGAAGGGTATGGATGAGAACATGTTTCTGTCTGTGTTTCTGTGTTCTTTTGTTTTTTAACTGGAACATGGGTTAGACATACAAAAATCCTTTTTATTGAAGAAAATTATTCAGCTGTGCTGAGGGTATTATAACCTTTTATGCCTCAAGCCTTAACAAAACCATTCACATTGAGCAGATGTGACTAAAAAAGACACGTATTACTTTGTAACAATATAAAAAATTCTAAGAAATTCTTGATCTCTCTTGCCAGTATAGTAAGTGCACTCTTAATTGGTTCATTGGCTAATATGTGCCAAAAAATTATTCTACGGCATCAGCACGTTATTTGACCTTTTATCTAGAAAGGTTTCTTAAACATTTGTATCATGCAAAGCATTCATTCAAGAAATGGTTAAATGAATTAGTTAAAATTATATGAGATTGTTTATTTGATTAAAAATTTAGCAAAACAAATAAATAGAAAAAAGCAGCAGCAGCAGCTACCCAGGGGGATCAGTGCATTTAAGCAGCTCCTGCCAAATAAAAAAAATACTTGTTTTGCCTAAGGAATTTCTTTGTAATATGGAAATAAATTGATGCATTCAATGAAACAAGTTTTGGTAGTTAAAAGTGCAATGTTTTAAGCAGTTGTGTAGTTTTGCATATTGAAAAACTACACAAAAAAAAACTTGCTTGATTTTTACCTAATCAAGCAAGCAAAATGACTGCATTGTAAATGTCATCTTATGTGAGTATATGGGGTATGTTATAAAGTTTATATCTTATTTAGTACACTACAATAGATATTTGGTTAAAGCTACCATACTTTTGTTAATGTGTAGTGCAAAAATAGGCCTACTGCTGTGTCAGAGTAAACTATATTCCTGTATTGAAATTTTGTGTTCAGATATTATTTATTTTATTATGAGAGAAAGGTTGACGCTGAAAATGAAAATTCTTTCTTTCATGAGTGTATTGTTGCTAATGCCAATTAAGCAAAATTATGTTTAAATCAAAAGACAACTGAAGAAAAGATTTTGTTTAAAAAATGTATTTTATTTTCCTTTTTTGTAACAAAAGTAAACGCTGACATAGAAGAATAAATATACATTCAGGTAGTTTGTTCATAATGCCGCAGACAATCATGTTCAATGCGTTCTTTAAAAAAAAAATTATAGCAAGCTGTAAACAAGAGATCGTGTCAGAGCAAACTCGTCAACCGGTAAAGTCTTTTCGGCAAAACGCACATTATCAAACCCTGAAAGTTCGAATAAAACCCAAAGTGTCCCGTGCTACTTTCGCCGTTTTATGACACGAGACGGCAGAACCGACCTGCGCTGTCCTACCGCCCTGGAGTGTTCAAATTCAGAATCCAGTTAGTCTGTTTAGCAAATGACACAGCGATCCTTCGTGCCTTGGTGTAAGGCTTTCTCCTTAATGTACATGAGATCGCTGTGCACACTCGGCCGTCTTGCGAAGGGAGCCACAATGCCGTATGCGTCACTGCCGTCCTTGAATTTGCGATTTCGCAGTGATTTTCTGTGCAGCACATCGCCACACTGCAGTGAGATCTTGCGGTGCCGATCGGGGCTCATCTCGTCGGGCAGTTTGGCCATGGAGAAGAGTGCGTGAAACATGCCGTCCACGTTGGTGTTGCGCTTGGCGGATACTTCGAAGTAGGCACAGCGCTGTTCCCCCGCCACAAGTCGCTCGATTTCGTCGTCCGATACCTCGCGAGTGAACTCACGATCGCACTTGTTGCCACAGATGACCACTGGCACATCCTCGCTCTCTTTCGTCTTGGTCTTTAGACATGACTTGGTCTCGAAGATCTGCCTCTTGAGTCGCTGCACCTCCTGGAAAGATGCTCGATTGTCTAAGCTGAACACCAGGATGAAAACATCACCTGAAACGGTGGAGAAAAATATCTTAGTCATCTTACAAATGTGCGTCAATTTTCCCATGCAACAGGTGCATGTGGTCTGTTGTGATCATATAGTTATGACTGTATAGCGGCCCCATCGAATTTAACTATGATTTACAGTTTACTAAGCTATTTAGCACAGTAAGATACTAATCTTTGTAGTGGGTGTGGTTACCAGATGTTTTATTTTAATTTTGAGAATAGATTGATAAATTTTGCTATTAATATGACTATTTAAACTTAATTATAATAGCCTCATAATAT
>JAOTRN010000025.1:11250857-11276366 GCA_028566695.1 Bagroides melapterus | reverse complement strand
TAGGAATTCTGTTATAACTGATTGATTCATTTCTATTTGAGTGTAAACATAATATAAAAAAGTAAAATTTGAAAAAAGCAGTGTGTGTGTGTGTGTGTGTGATTTTACTCTATTAATGTTTACAGTACTGTGCAAAAGTCTTTATATAGATATATGGTATATTTGTTATGCAAATAGCCTTTAAAAATAATGAAATTAAAAATATACTAAGAACAGCAAACAGTAATACTTTTTTTTTATTTTTGTCTCAGGTATGATTTTTCCAAAAGAATATTTCCAAGAATTTTCCAAAAGTTCTACTGGACACTATACTTTGCTGCAGTTGTTTGTTATGTGCATGCAAAACTCAGCAGTCTTCACTGTTTTTTTTTTTTTTTTTTTTTGTCTAAATAGTGGTCTGTCATGTTGCGTGCTTTAATGAAATACAGAGGTTTTTTGCAGCATTAATGTTTTTATTAATGAAATATTAAACTTAAAAATATTTTTGTTCTGACTCAATAATGCAGAACCCGTAAAATAAACATCTATAACAAGATTGTATTAAGAAAACAGGGTGCCAAGACTTTGCACCATACTAATGAAAGTAATTAGTCAAATTACATAGTCAAATTACAAGACACACCCCACTCTGAGCTCTGATTTATAACAGGCCTGATTTATTTGTGAGGTTCATAACCTATTTCATACGCAATAAAATCAAAAGGAAGCACAGAATTATGTAAAATTACAAGCTTTTCTGGTGGACTGTCAAAACTGTTGAATGGGCAAGAGTTTGATTTTATTTATTTTTTTTAGTTTGATATAGTATATGAATGATATCATGTATGATTTTAGAAATCATGTTACGTAACAGCTATTTGGATAGCAGCTCTATTTTCTATAATTGTATATTAATTCAGATCCTGGGATACTAAAAAATTTGGTTTTAATATTTCATTTTTAAAAGTTATTTTGCAATGACCAAAGTCTTTTCATTTTTTTAAATTAATTTTCTTTTTTTTCCTGATTATCAAAATTCCTGACCATCAATAGCATTTTATGAGGTTTCTGGAAAGGTAGTAAATCTTCTAAGGGCTAAAGAGGAGTAGTGAATGGGCTGTTTTAGTAGAAGAAGAGTAAAAAGACCACCCTCCTGAGACCAGATCTCTTTCCATATTGAATGATAGTCTACACTCTCTTACCTGACATTTAGGTGAAATTGTATCTGACAAATCCATGTGTGTGTGTGTGCGTCTGTGCGTGTGTGTGTGTGTGTGTGTGATAGAAAGAGAGAGAGAGAGAGAGAGAGAGAGAGACAGAAGTGATTTGGCTTATTTTATGTTGCAAAGAGGGAGAAGGGATATATATATATATATATATATATATATTTGTGTGTGTGTGTGTGTGTGTGTATATATATATATATATATATATATATATACACTCCTCTACTTTTTTCTCTCATTCTTCCCTTCTCCCTCTTTCCACAGTCATCTCCTCATCCACACTCTTTTTCTGTCTTTCTGACTCATAAATGATTTAAGATAGGCAGGCTGTACCAGGAGCCACCTAACACACGGCCACCATTCCCCTTCAACCAATGCCAGTACAAACTTGTTAGCATTTTTAATGAATGGCCTGACATTGGGAGGCAGAAGCAGGCTGACGCTCCCATCCTTGGCTCCCCTCTTTCAGCTCCCAATGTCATTCAGGCATGGCCTGTGGCAGTGACCTGATGACGCATTACATCACTGAGACTTCATCTGCTTCCTGTCAGATGTATCTGAACAAACTCTAATCAAGCTGTAAACAAGTAAACAACACTCTGGTATAAAGGCAAAGTTACTCACTGACTGAACTGAAATGAGAAATACGTAATAAATCTGTCAGATAGGAAGAGAAACAGGTTTGCAAATTAAAAATAAATTAGAATATTATCTAACACATAGTCATAACCATATTATAGACAAGGGAGAAAAGAAAATAATTCTGTTATTTGATCATTTATAAATAAATAGATAACTTTTTGATATGTTAGATGTCAGGAAGGAATATTATAAATCAGAACACATATTGTATATTTTATATATCACAACAGTTCATTAAAATATTTCCAAACCATGGGCACGAGGTGGGAATGTTTAATCAAGCCCATCCATCTACCAGCATGTTTTTAAGAGGTGGGAGGAACCTGGAGATCGAAGGAAATGCGCGTGGACACGAACAGAACGCAAAACTCAAACTGTAGACTGTACGATCCGTGACTTACAGACTGTAATCCGTGCTCAAGAATAACCAGGAACCATGAAGCTGGCCAGCTCCAGCACTACCCTCTGCATCACCCTGCTGCCAATAGGGTTAACACACACTCAGTAATCACTTTATTCTGGACAGAGTTTGCAGTGGATCTGGAACCTACCCTAGGAACACTGGGTATGTGGCAGAAATACACACTTTATGGGACTGTGATATGGCTAGTGATTTCAAATATACAGGGAAAAATACATGTAGACTGACATGTTGGTAAAATTCTGAATAGAATGGTCTTATACTGTATATCATAATATTAACATATTTATATTCTTTATGGAATAGGTTAAAACCCTGGTATACCTTTAATCTTCTTAAACAGGATTCACTCACTGAACTCATTTAAAAAAAGACCAAGTTCTTTCATTCTTTTTACATGGCAACTAAGTTTACAGAATGTTCCTTCTAGAAGCGATGACATGAGAAATTAGCATGAAGCAGAGAATTGTAGCCACAGCTATGTTGGCCTGGGATCTGTCAGCAACAGGTCCCTTAAAAACAATTTTATTATAAATCATATTTGAGTCTTACTTGCATTTTTGAAGATGTGACTCTACTGAGCCATAGTCACGTTTAAATATTTCTAGACTTGCCTTTAAATTCATTGTGACTCCATTTGACAGTAAAGTCTCAGTTCTTTTTAAATGATGGTTTAAAAGGCAACGCAGTTTGTGTCAGATTTACTGTTATCCTGAACACAGACACAGAGAGAGCTCAGCTCTATCCACCAAACGTGGCAGATGAAATGACTCTGGATGCAGTAGATGCATGTGTAGGGTTTAAAACTTATAAACAGAGATCCCATTAAAGGTTTGCTCTCTGTTGAAATAAACTGGTTTATTATGGAATATATCATGAGCATGTACTGATGCATCAGTGCAATAGTTTTATCTGTGTGTCTGATCTATTCACTTATTCACAAATTATTTTCCAATCCAAATTCTCAAATTTCCCTGTTCCTCAACAGCTATTCCTACCACCATTGCCATGAATGACTTGAAGCATGTTACAAGCAGACTCTTGTAGAACCTTTATTTTACATCAAGCTTTGAACAGTTTACCAACATATGCCAATTTTATGAATGATAACAACAATGTCAAATAATTGAATAGAATTAAATTTCTTGTATGAGTGTACTGTATGAATGCCATGGAAGAAAATTAAAACAAATAATACATGTTGTATATTTTGATTGCTTAACTTTGTTCAGAAACATTTAGGAAATCTGGAAGCTTCAGGTGTGCTCCAGCATCAACCACCTGTAAAAGTGATCTCTCCTCTACTACCCTCCTTTAAACCTTTCACGTGCTTTCCTCCATTTCTCCAACTTCCTCTCACTAACCTCTCTTCTCTCCTCTAATCTTTTATGCCTCCCCTCTTCTCCACTAACTTATCCTCCCACAGAGACTAAACTTACATGTCTCTTTTCTCTAGTCTTTCCTCTCTGCCAGTGA
This sequence comes from Bagroides melapterus, assembly GCA_028566695.1. Lineage (NCBI taxonomy): Eukaryota > Metazoa > Chordata > Actinopteri > Siluriformes > Bagridae > Bagroides > Bagroides melapterus. The sequence goes on along the minus strand of JAOTRN010000025.1, from coordinate 11,272,622 downwards.
GCCTTCTATTGTTCAGCTCACTGACAATAGATATACTTACATAACACAACCCCCATATAGAAGCAAGGACTGGAAGAGACAGTGGACTCCATCCAAACTCCCTGAAACAGGCCAAAACCGCTTGGGAGAACAAACTCTCTTTTCCTCTTTCTGGCTGTCCCTCTCTTCCTCCTCTCTGCTCATTGTCATACATACTAGATATCGAGTGCGGGGGTAGGAGCATATGTTGTTGATCAAACAGATATCACTGATTCACTTTGTTTCCGACATATCAAAAAAAGCAGTTAAATAGTTTGCGGTGTGCATTGTGCAGGAAAAACAGCAACCATTATTTCATTATTTGTGAAGATGGACCTCTTTGATATACAGTACCCATGAGGGACATACCAGAGAGTGTTGATGAAATTGGTCACAATAGTGTAATTGTTTTCCATGCCGAATTGTGTGTAGCCACACACTAGTAGAACTAGCTGACAGGCTTTGGTGCTCCAGCAGGGCTCTCGCATTGCTATGCCAACATGCACCAACGTTCAGAACTCTGGTCATGCTGTCCCTGCTTTTCACTGCCAAACAACAACTTGGGCACCAAGAAGAAAGCAAAAAAAAGCATTTCTTTCCCTCACTCTTGCTGACCCAATATCTCACCCTCTAGTTCTCTCTCGCTTTTTTTTCACTCCTGCCCTTACCCTTGTGGTCTATCTCTTTCTTTCTCCACCTCCGTCCTGCAAGAGTTATGAGAATGCTCCATGAATGTTCCGCCCACACGCGACATTCCAGGGGCGACAGAAACCCACACACTGATGGCGACTGCTGAGAAACAATGCCTGAAAACAGGCTAAATCACAAAACGCACAACATCTGATCCAGTACTCAATGGTTCCACAGCACTCCACGTCCTTTGTTTGTCACTCTTGTTTCTTTATTGTTATTTTGTTTATTTTAAACTGATGATCATTTGGCCAAATGTAATAAATGATACGTCATCTGAACTTAGTTCTGACAAAGCTAAAGAATATGATGCATAACCATGTCTGCTTTATAGATTCAAATCTCCTAAAAAAAAAAAGTTTAAACTGATAGTGTAGGTAATAGGTAATTTGCTTTTTTTCCACTCATTTTTGCACACAGTGCAACTCATTAATTCATGTTATGAGCTCTGCAGTACAAAATAACTATGAACCCAAATAATAATGTACAGTACAAATGCGATAAAACTGGATTGAATCTCAGTGAGATGAATTAACTTTTACAGTGCAATTGACATTATATTACCTTATTTCTTGCTCCTCCTTAATGCACTAAGAGCATCATCATGATGTTGAATGAGCTGTTCACACACTATACAACTAGGCCAAGGCCTCACTAATAATGGCTAATAATATATGTTTAAATGTATTTAATTAAATCAGCATACCACGTCAAAAGTCAACAGGTATTGGCACATGTATCATAGTTTTAAAAGATACCAGAATTGAATTGTAATATGGATTTTTATAAAATAGTTTGCTTAAAACAATTGGAGACAAAATATTTCAAGATGAAAGAAAAAAGAGAGAAAGAAAATGCTTGTGTAGTCCATGGCTAAAATGTGTAGTTAATTTAAATGAGACAACTATGACAAAGAAGGGGACTTACCTGTCAGGAAATCAAAAGAGGAAGAGGACAGGAAGAGAGTTGAGGAAAAGAGGAAGTGGAATAGTGCTAAGTGTTGGAGATACTGAAAAACAACTGTAAGCCATGTTCTTTTTGAGAGTGTCCAGGGATTCTTCTTGAGGGTGTCAATCCAGGGATAGAAAACCTCTGCATTTATTTATAACTGAACAGATGACAAAATGATTTGCTTTGCTGATTTGTTTACTTGGGTTTGCTGGTTTCCGTTCACCTCTCATAAATATTATAATAGGTGAATTAACTTGAGCCCAGTGTTGCTCCAGGTCCAGGTCCACTGCAGTCTGGACCAGTATAAACTGGATGCTGAAGATGAAGACATATTTTTAGTTCAGCTTCATCTTTGGCAGCATCAGCTAGTGGAATTGGCACTTAGTTTGAAGCTTGATGTTAATAATTAATCTTTCTTGATATAACTGGATATTTTACAAGCAATTTTCTTGATTGCCTGGCTTTGGAGATTAAACATTCTACTACATTATTGTTGATACATTAAAATATGTAAACTATACAAAAACAAACTCATTGAGCTTAAATAATCTGTAAAAAAAAAAAAACAACTATACACATGGGCAAGAGTTTAGTTTGGAGGTGTGTTCTGGAGGATGCACATTAGTGCACTAAGTTTCTTCTTTCATTCAAGACCTGGGCGCAAGTTGAGGAAGTCACTGTCTGGACTGTTTGTTTTGGCCATGCCTGAGATCAACTGCTGGTAAAAACCTACACTAGGTCCTAATTAACAGTTAAGGTGCTTTTAAGATTTGTGGGAGTAAAATATCAGCTAAATAACAGCTAAATAGGTAAGGATGATAACGATTTAAATGTATTATTGAATCTTATTTGATTTCATTCATGTACAAAATCATTATAAACAAATCATCTTATGAAACTTAACTGAGCAGGCAATGGTTCAACAAGTATAGTCCAAGAAGCATGAGCAGTTCAAGTAATTGTAAGTACGTACTTTGTAAAAAAATTTCATCAAAATTGAATTGAATTGAAATTGAATTGAATTAGCTTGTTAGAAATGGTTTTCTGCCATTTTTGACATCATAATGAATGACATGAGGACTCCAAAAATATCATTAAAACAGCAGAGATAATGAGCTTCAAACTTTTTAATTGAATTAAAAAGTAAGTAATTAGTCATTCATATTAGTAAGTAAGTAAATGACTATTTCTTTGATGCTCTTTGATGCTTCTGCAGATTCAGATTCAGATTCGAAGCTTTATTGTCATTTCAACCACATATAGCTGAAGCAGTACATAGTAAAATGAGACAACGTTTCTCCAGGACCTGGTGCTACATAAACAAACAAACACATAGTACAGACAAAAAAAAATTTGGTGCAAACTACGCAACGAAAGACAGTGCAGAAACAATAACTAAAAGAAAGACAACACAAAAACAAAGGACAATTTAGCACCACTGCAGGTGGTGGCCACAGACCAGTTCCCTGTCCTCATCCTTTCTGGCTCATTTTTGGTCACATTTGCATTTTGCCAGTGCCCTCACCACTAGAGGTAGCATGAGGCGGTGTCTACAACCCACAGACGTTACTCAGGTAGTGCAGCTCATTCAGTATGGCACATCAATGCACACTGTGGCAAGAAGGTTTTCTGTGTCTCCCAGCACAGTATCAAGATCATGGAGGAGAAACCAGGAGATAGTCCAGTACACCAGGAGACCGGGGCCATATTTACTCCTTTGTGCAAGGAGGAACAGGAGGAGCACTGCCAGAGCCCTAAAAAATGACCTTCAGCTGGCAACTAATGTGCATGTTTCTGCTCAAACTGTCAGAAACAGACTCCATGAGGGTGGTATGAGGGCCCAATGTCCAGAAGTGGGGCCTATGCTCACAGCTTAACACCATGCAAGGCGATTGGCATTTGCCAGAGAACACCAAGATTGGCAGATTCACCATTGGCGCCCTGTGCTCTTCACGGATGACAGAAGGTTCACGCTGAGCATATGTGACAGATGTGTCATGTTCTGCGGCCTGCAACATCCTCCAGCATGACCGGGTTGGTGGTGGGTCAGTGATGGTCTGGGGAGGCATTTCCTTGGAGGGCTGCACAGACTGCCATTAGATACAGGAATGAGATCCTCAGTTCAATCGTAAGATCATATGCTGGTGCAGTGGGCTCTAGGTTGCTTCTGATGAATGACAATACTAGGCCTCATGTGGCTGGAGTGTGTCAGCAGTTCCTGCATGATGAATGCATTGATGCTATGGACTGGCCTGCCCGTTACCCAAACCTGAATCTAATCAACCACCTCTGGTCATCATGTCTCGTTCCATCTACCGATGCCACGATGCACCACAGACTGTCCAGGAGCTGCCTGATGCCCTGATCTAGGAGAAGATCCCTCAGGAGAACATCCATGCCCAGATGTTGTAGGGAGTGCATACAGGTATGTGGAAGCCACACACTACTGAGCCTCATTTGAATTGTCTTGAGGAATTTACACAGAAGTTGGCTCAGCCTGTGATCTGATTTTTCCATTTTTATTTTGAGTATGGTTCTGAATCCAGACCTACATGGGCTAATGATTTTGATTTCCATTGATCATTGATGATTTCATTCTGTTCTAGGATGTGTTGTTTGTGTTCCTTTTATTTATTTTGAGCAGTGTATATATACACAGTGTGTGTGTGTGTATATATATATATGTATATCCTGATATTATTGTAGTGATATACATGTATATTGTAACGTTCACTATTCCTGCCACTAAATATTTTATTGTAACTGTTTTCAATGTCCATAGGACAGTTATTACTTTTCTCTTCTGAGGGGTGCACATGTAAGATTTCTTTATTATCTATCACCATGCATGAAAACTAATGAGCTTAGAAAATAAAACAGAATTGCGTTTGCTAGCCTTGCACAATACCTGTAAGACATTATGACATGATGCCTTTTGCTAAAACCTGGATATCTGACTTAATGACAACCTCACACAAGGAAAAGAACAATAAATGGAAAATCAGCTTGAAGTGAGTGTATGAATTAAACAGTTAAAATATCATTAGGCTCCATAAGGACATACTAAAAAAGGTAACAAACATTTGAACTTTTGCCAGGAATATGAAGCATTGAGCATAATGCCACCCACACAATAATTATGTTGATAAGGGATGTAAACAGATTTGGGATAGGTTGGGGTAAAATTCTGTTGGTTTGGCACATTTTCAAAATCATGCTTGGGATCCTGCGGAGCCATGAGAATGATGTAAACAAAACAAATTTCACACAAAATAGTAGTTAACTGACAAGGTAAACTGAGTGCATAGGTTAATTTACGTTTACATTTACATCATTTGGCAGACATACAAAAGTGACGTACAAAAGTACATTTAAGTCTGTCTTTGGATACATTAACTCAGATCCAGTAAGTTACAAGATTTGATACCAAGAGCCTAAAATACTGTTGAATGAATTTTATATATTTTATTTTTTTAATGTAAGGCACTGTCATCAAAAAATTAAAAACAAAAAACCCATAGAGGTTTCAAAAGAAAAAAAATCTACTTCCTAGTCATTTCTTAGGTATACCTGGCAAATCTAGATCTCCTCTACATTTGTTTCTGATCTAATAAAGTCTCATAACTTTTCCTACAGTGTGAGTTTAAGATTGATATCCATATAATCTTGAGTCATTTACTTTTACTCTTGGATTATAGAACACTTTCTTTCCATTTACTCATACCAATTGATTTCTCACATTCTCACAAATCGTAGTATTAACATTGTTGACTTGCTTGGGTGTCTCATATTCCATCAGTAAGTATAATTTTTCGATTCTAATATAGTTTCAGAAAACAAATCATCATATAAAACTTAACTGAGCAAGCAATGGTTCAGCAAGTATAGTCCAAGAGTCAAGAGCAGTTCAAACATAGCGAATAATTACACTTTCTGTCCAGTTAATTTCCATTGCAAATAGGCTTGAGGTCTCTCTCTCACACATACACACACACACACACACACACACACACACGCACACACACACATAAACCCACACAGCCTACAAACTCTTCCACCTGACATGACAACATGACAAAAGTTGTTAGGCTTATTAAGAGGGCTGAGGATATTAATCTGATGTCCATCTATGAAACAATGGAATTTTGTAGGAAGTGGTATAATCTTTAAAATGGTATTTTCAAATCTTCTAGTTTCAACAAGTTTTTCTTATGCTGCTTTTCTTATGCGGATCTTCATATCACCCTGCTTCATTTGAATTATGCAAAAGAGACAGATGGAACAGGAGGCACCGAGTGCATGTCTGCGAATGAAATACTTCATATGCCCATATGTTCTTTAATGAAAATACTAACATAACCAGAGTAGATGCACAGGCTCTTCAATGATGCACAAGCATATGCACAAGCTCTTTTTATTTCACTTGTCATATGTGTGCTTATGCAGTGGATGTTTTTAAATCTATTGTATGAAGATCTTGAATTATGCCATAGTGCACAGATACTTTGCCTAGCTGACTGACTAACTGATTATCTGTTGTGGATCTGGTGAGTTAGGGACTTTAAATGAATTCAGGAGGTAGATCTTTAGCAAAAAAAAAAAAAAAAGGAGTCTAAAATATTCCAGTGTCATTATAAAACATTTACGGTCTCTAAACTATACATACATTTTAACATAGTGAGTTATATTATCACTTGTTGGCCTGTATTACACTATGCATTAATCAAAAAAAGTGTCTTTTTCTGAATAATTACATGATGGTATAAGTGCTTCAGTCTGGTCAGGACCCATAAATAATTCTATAATTTCTTGCCAGTGTTGTTGTCTATCTGGCACAAATTGTCCAGTTTGTGTGGAAACTACATCAATAGAAGCAGTGCAGTTGTTCAAGAACTACATTCACATACTGTTAGCTGTAGATTTACTGAGATCATTAAAGTGTTAAACTCAACCTGAACTATGTACTGTCAAAAGTCAATTTTTATAAGCTTGTTTATTTCTTTGCCCATATTTGAGTCATCTTTTCATTAAAAAAAAAACTCTACACACAGGGTGCACCTTATCCATATAGCAGAATGCTAAATATGTTAGGTGGTAGTTATAGCCTTAAAGATCTAATCCCTTTCACCCACTATTTGAGCATATTATCATTCCTGATTAACAAATAGCATTTGCATCAGGCAAATCTTATGAGAATTCTTGAGTATTTAAGGTTAGCATCAGAGATGGTGTTAGCACTTGCATTTATAAGATTGGGTTAACTGCTACCAATAAAACCAGCTCTTTTACATTCATTTTTCATGTTTGTAATTTAGGTTGCTGAATAAATGAAGATGTAAAGTCCTGTAGTAGTCTACAAAGTGGAGTGGACCTGTGGATTAGGATCAATCTTCAAAAGAAAAAATATGCATTTATCCATTTGTTTATTACAGATAAAATGTAAACATTCTACTTCTGTTTTTTTTTTGTTTTGTTTATGAAATGTAGTATTTGGGCTGTAACTGAGAGGCCAGGTTTAATACTGGCTGGCTTATTGTGAAAGCTTGCTTCAGTTTTAGTATTTTGTGCTACAGTAGAAGCTAATGAAGGGCCAAGAAGCCAGTATTTCCTACTGAAATGAGACCCAAGCACTCTGAAGGACCTTGTTTCAATGAATTTGATTCACGTCTGGTCTTTCTCAAGAGTTCCTTCTCGAACTATTTGGCAAACAATGGGACGTGAGAAGAAGAGCTTGAAGGAGGAAAAACAGCAAGTCGTTCTCCAACCAGCCACCCACATACCATCTGCTCTCAAAATCTCTGTTTTATTATTATCATTGTCATTGTCACAGTTACAGGTTTATGTTTCACATCTTCTTCGTCATCTTCATCATTGCTGTTGTTTTTTCTGACTTTGGCATGAAACAGTGCATTGGGAAGAGAAAATTCTATTCCTATGTACATTTAATCATCCATTCACAAGGCTCTTAATGACTTGTCAGTTGCCCCGCTCTTCCATTTTCTGTCCAATTAATTCTTTTCTTCCTTTCCGGATAAAAGCAGACAATAGGGCCCCTCCACACACACACACACACACACACACACACACACATTCACAATAAATCATTAAAATTCAGCAACAGCTCTCTCCCCATCACTTGGGAAGGGCTGCTTTGCATGCATGCCAGAGCTCAGCTTGAAATTCTACCCAGCAGAAAAGAGTGCTGGACAATTCTATTCCTTCCCCTACGTTAGCTATAAATGAACTTTATGACGAATGAAGTATGACCAACTTTGACAAAACTGTTTATCCACAATTATAAGAACAGTCATGAAACTGAATGCAAGTGTGCTCACCATTATTAAATTTATATAGCAGTAAAAAATAAAACTGAATTTTGCAGACTGATCCTTTAATATTCATAGAGAATTTTATGGACTTTTTGTGCTAAGTCTTATTAGCCTTAGGAGAGGCATATTTCAACATTTTCTAAGAGGTATCTTTCTAACTGAAGACAAAGAGTTCAGGTCCACAAACTCACTAATTAAATAAAATTCAAGACTTTCATGGACTGGATAATGCTCCATGCATTGATAGCAGATAAACATTTGGCACCTTTTTTAACTTCTTGCACATTTATGCTTTACTAATGGAAAGTGGTGTCACAATGCAGCAAAAAAGAAATGTAATATACTTAAACTGTTTCTAGTAAAAGTCCATTGTCTCTTTAAAATTAATTGCACTAAAATCTACTGTGTATACTGAATACTAAAATCTTAAAACCACAGGGTGAATCTAAAGTGTGTAAGATAAAAAAAAAAAAAACATCTTGACATTTAGACATTTTTAAATTGTATATATATATACACTGTGTATATATATATATATATATTGTTTTATATTCACAGTTTACACTGACCCATAATATGCAGTTTATTAGCTCACAGAAATAGAGAAGGAATCTATTTGAATTAAATTTACAATATACCACTCTTAAAGACACTGAGGAGTATACTGAGCTTTAAATTTAAATGTAAATCTGCATTAAAAAGCAGGAATCATTGTAAGGTCCAGATTTTCAGCATTAGTTGTTATTATTGTGCATACTGATTAATTGTTTTGCTTGAACAAACTCAAGGAAGTCATGGTTCAGGAAAAAAGGTTTATTGTTTTTTTCACAGATAGGGACTGCAATTAAGGTTAGCTTTGTTAAAACAGGGAAAAAAATCATAGCCAACTTTTAAAAAACTGACAAATGTAAAACAAGAAAACACTAATTGGCTTTTCACAGCCGGAATAAACCAACATGTTTAGGAAAAATTATGCTATGGGTCTCAAATGTCACTATGAAACCAGCAAACATTTCTGAAACAACAGGTTAAACACAAATGATGAGACAGCGGGATGAACAGGTTAATTCAACATTTAAAAAATATATTAAAAATAATGAAAACATAATTAACATAATCACACAAGGAAAATTATATATGGCAGCTCTGTAGTGGTTTAAATACCAAAACATCTGATATAAAGAGATACTAATCTCTAGTGTGCATGCATGTTTTCATTTCCCATGGAAAAAAAAAATTCAGACAATTTGTTATTTATTTTAGACTATAATTTTCAGGGGTTTGGCTTTTAAAAAGTAATAAAAAAAATACTACAAACTGCATAGGGCTAATTTGGCTTGTACACACCTAACACAATTACTCTAGGTGCCTGTTGCACCATGTGATAATATATAGGCCTCTTTTGTCTAAACTTTTGCTTCATTTAAATCATATGGAATGGAAGAGAGACAGAGAGAGAGAGAGAGAGAGAGAGAGAGAGAGAGAGAGAGAGAGAGAGTCTGTGTGTGTGTGTGTGTGTGTGTGTGTGTGTGTGTGTGTGTGTGTGTGTGTGTGTGTGTGTGTTTCATTTCTTTCCAGGAATGCTATAAGCAACAATAATACAAATGATTGTAAAATATCACAAAATTCTATATTTTCATCCCCCAACAAATATTTTTCACAATACCCAAAAAGAATTTATACAAATATACAAATTAAACACAAAGAATGAGAGAACAATTAACATAAATAGATAAGGAAATTCTTCTTCCAAAAAAGGGAAAAATATTTTTACTACAATTAAGGAATCGGTGACAAAGAGATATTTTATAGTTGACTCTTTCTGGTTGAGTATTTTTTTTTAAATAATTGGTCCCAGTGCATGTGTGTATCTGTTTTCTCCATCTGCTTCTTAAACAGATTTGGCATACTCATGTGCTTCTCTCCTACACAAATCAGTGGCATATACTCAGTCATTAAAAAAATACACTTCCAAGAGTAGGCCTATATGTTGGGAATGGAGAGAAACAGTGACAGGTGGTCCTCACAGAGGATTTCTGCTTGCTGTACTAGCGCTACCAGGCTATGCACCGTCCATGCTTAAAAGTTTGTTTGGGGGTGGGCAAATTCAGCAGGCACTTTTTCTTCTTCTTTCCTTGAATAAGCAAATATACCCCTTCTTGTCTTGGCTTCTGCTATTCCTTCCACAGTACAGACAATTTTACTCTACCTTATCAAGGCCTTGATAGAGTAGTATAAATCGGCTGCTCCCAGTTTGCAGTAGGGCTGTGAGAAGGTGGAATAGACAAGCTATTGAGAATGGTGCCTCCATAGGGCCTCCTAGATGAGTGGAAGTAGGGATACTGGTAAAGGCTGGAGGCATAGCTGGAATATGGGCTGTAGTAGCCAGGGTTTTGCAGGTCTGTATAGTCGCATGGAGAGCTTGGGAAAGAAGCAGTTGATGTAGTGCAACTCTGAGCACCATAGGAGACATAGTCAGAGTGAGAGGGTGAGCTGTGAGAGGGCTCACTGTAGTGACTTGGGCTCAGCTGCTCTGTTTTGATGTGTGGTCTGTGCTGACCATTGTCACTGGAGCCAGAGGAAGAGGCTGAGGTGGAAGAGGAAGAGAGGGCTGCTTTGCGGCTCCAAGCAGTCCCACTGGACCCAGAATGGCTATATGAAACAGCATAAACACTGGGATTGGGTTCAGAAGAGGCTACAGAGTGCCCGTTGACAGGAAGATACTGATCGAACTCACGCACATCAAACGCCTCCATGTTGCTCATGACATCTGTACTGAGCTCGGAAATGTCTACGTTGCTGAAGTCAATGTTTTGACGACCAGTGTCCAGGTGACGCCGGCCTTCATTTTTCATGTCTTGCTTTCCAACATGACCATGGTGATGGTCAGTTTTAGGGGTTGTTGGTGGTGTTGGTGGTCCATGTGGCTGACCTGAAAAATTTATTCATGACAAGGTTAAATACACCAAAGTATAACAGCTGGTACCTAAATGTCACTTGTTCTGTCCAGAATATTATAGAGTATGATCTCCCACCTACAGATTAACCATCACCCACCTGGATGGTCTGTGTGATGATGATCCACTAATCCTGCCAGGCCAGCCATGCCTGGCTCAGCTTTGTACATGTGATGGCTTAGCTCGGCACCAGAGTCGGAGTCACTTTGTCCTGGTTTCACACTCTTCCTACGCCTCGGCTGGTACTTATAGTCAGGGTGATCCTTCTTGTGCTGTACCCTCAGTCTCTCGGCCTCCTCTACAAATGGACGCTTTTCATTCTCTGACAACAAGCTACAGTGAGAAAGATACATATATTAGTAAAAATACATTATTTTCAAGCATTTCCATAAGTATCAAAACTGTAAATCGGACCTTTCAAAAATTGAACCATCCAGGCTATTGAAATATGGCAATCCCACACCTTCATCATTAACAATCACTTCTAATACAAAGTGCTTCTGATTAAAACTGCTATAATTCCAAAGACATTTCATATACCTTGTATGTATTGATATACATGACATATCTCATATGACATATGATATATGCATATAACAGAGGAATCTGTGACTGAAAATAGCATCTAAGAATTTCGGCAACAGTGCAGTGACTCGACGTTTATCACTATTGTAGTGCATCTAAAATTAGGAAACGCAGCAAAACGCTTTGTGTGCAATAAAAAATAAAAAGCGGATTAAACTAGCTAAAAAGTTTTAAATAAAATGTAAAATAGATGTAAAATATATCAGTTAAAGAATTAACAACAAAAACAACTACAACAACAAAATACTAGAAAAAAGAAATACCAAAAATAAAATAAATTAATTGTAATAATAATAATAATAATAATAATAATAATAATAATAATAATAATAATAATAATAATAAAGCAGCTCACCGCCAGAGTTTGCCCAGGGTTTTGCTGAGTTCTGCGTTATGAAGGTGAGGGTACTGATCGGCCAGTTTTCTGCGTGCCGCCTGCGCCCACACCATAAATGCGTTCATGGGCCTCTTCACGTGCGGCTTGCTCTTGAGTGTGCCGTTGGCTCGTGCGGGCATCGGCACCAGGGACCAGTCGTAGCCTTTGAGTACCTGGGAAACGGCGTCTCGGATACATGCCGGGAACCTGTCATCTTCATCTTCATCTATTTTTTTGCTAGACGAGTGAAGCAATCCTTGGCTGTCCGATCCGGCCGGCGAAGAGGGCGCATCCGAATCCGATTCGTCCTGAGACGCCGAGCTGGAAGTACCTGTCGGACTACACGGTGCGTCCGCCATAGACTTGTCACGCTCCTCGGTCATTTCTTTGTCCCTATGGTCAAAATCCTTCTTGATGTCAGTGAAATCTTACGCGTATCCCTTACGTGTGGATAGTGCCAATTTAATGCGCTGTTAGAAACTCAGATCTCGTTGTGCAACTCGGTGACAGTCGCTAAAAAGACTTTTGCGCGAAGTTGGAGCGTGTCACGCCTCTTCTTACCTCTCATTGGTCGACTACACTACCATACTTTTTTCTTATTGGTGGAAGACTATTCGTAGTCAAACATAATGAAGCCCATTACTTTGACCGTAACAAATACTTTAATAATAGGCGATGAACGGTTTCAAAATGTGTTGATTAAAACTGGAGTCGTTTCTGATATGGATCATTTTAATTAATTAAGCTGTATGTATTCGAATGAAAATAATTTTGTGTGGATGTTTAGCTTTTTGGATTATTTAATAGTTTGAAACATTCACTTTTCAAAGGATATAAATTCAAATGGCATCATGTAAATGTGATAAATGCAAGTCAATGTGATTAAAACATTCATAAAGAAGAAGTCACTGTCCATAAAGTAATGTTTAAGCATTTCTGGAAAAGTAGATACAGCTAGGATCAGAACTCTAGAATTACTGTACTGTAGATAATAATAATTACACTGAGTGAGGAAGTCAGAATAAGTAGGCTAGGTAATTTTAATTGCAAATAAGTCAGGCTAGAGTTTTAGGTATGTTCTCATTAAGATCACTGAACATAATATTCTATCAACCCGCAGGCTCTCACAAACCATTGATCAGTCTCTGGTTTTAAGAGGTGAGGCCAGCCACTAAATAAAAATCAAGGATTGATCATTTTTACTTTGTTACTACGGTGTTTTAAGCAACCATTAGTTGTATTATATGTGCTATAAATAGATTATAGTATGCATCATTTTATTGAAAAAACAAAAGTTGATAAAGAATTACTCTTATTAACAGTTGAGTTTTAATAGTTAAAAAACACTGTTAACTCTCGTGGCTTATGTACTTTAGTGTTTCATAATTATCACAAACATCACTTTTTAAAACAACACAGATAGCCAATCGATAAATTTTATCTCAGATAAAAATAATTGCTATGGGATGTGATCGACATTTTTGCAGTCAACAAGGGTTATTAGCAAAATGGTGAGAAAAAATATATAGATTGAGACAGATGACATCTTTGCTGTGGAGCCATTCATTTGAATGTAAACAAATAATCCAGAGTAATGCTAATACTTTAGAGAAGCTATACAAAGAATACTCATGCTGTATTAAAACAAGGCCTCTGTCCACCATTTATATCATAGAGGAATAATGGGGCATTAAACCTTAAAGGTCTCTTTGTTATTCCCTTCAACAGGTTACTGAGTTAAAAGGGAAGTCATCTTCTGACAACAGTTTATTTGTTAAAGGCTGTAAATGGATGGGGGAATATAGACACACATTTCACTTTCAAAGAAACAAAGCTAAATGCTAGGGACAGAGTGTGAGAGAGCCACATGATGATAAAGAACGGAGACTGAATCACTTTTAATCAGCCTTTTTTTAGTTAGTGTTCCTTTGTATTCATGCATTGCAGTGTTGATTTTTATTATTGGCATTCACATTAAAAAGCAAGGCATGTTTCTCTTGGCAAGCATGTTGGGAGCTTGTTTAATGCTTGCAGTAGGTGGCTGGGATAGCAGTACAGAAAGAGACCTGTGGATTTCATTCATATGAGCACATGGATTGAGAAACAGGAGATTTTCTTTCCCATTGTGGATCCTTCATGTTTTTGAAAAGTTTTGCACAATGGTAAATTGTATAAGCCATGATATATTTCTGCGAGGTAAGTCATTTTCTTTGTTTTGGAAAAAGTGAAAAAAGTGAATAAAATGTTTTTACGTCTGTAGAAGCAAATAAATTTCACGCAAAACAAATCTTGCAGCTGGTGGAATGGTATTCATGTTTTACTCAATTTACTTCTCTAAATTTCATATATCAAAGTACTGTACGTTTAGCAATTTCTGAACATATTTACTTGCTTACAGTTCATTTATATTGTGTTTAAATTAGTCTAATGCTTACAGGATTATCCTTATTCTTGCAAATATTATTCTATATGAAAGATAACAATTGATGGATGCATGTTATTTGTTACATCAGTAATTCCCATTCAGTTCACTGATACCATTTCTTGGTTCAATCTGGGTCATAGCTTGTGTCGTACATAGTGTTTCACTTGGTCATAATAAAAACAATTATAAGTACTGAACCATATATTTAGCTTTAATAGGTGATTATAGTTACAGTTTAACTGAAAAGGCAAGGTGACATTTGATACCAAAGTTCCACTAACAGATGTGATCACAAATCCAAACAAATGTTGAACTTCTGTAAGGAACTACAACGAATGCTGAAAAGACAGGGGCATCTGGTGTAGAAGGGAGGATCGTGAAAGCTCTTGCTCAGCAAAAAAAAAAAAAAAAAGAGGACAGCTCAGTTTCAGCTCACAATTAATGGCAGAAAATAGAGGCAAGGCAGAAGCATAACATTGACCGACAGCTGGTTTCACTTGCCGCCAAGTGGTGGGATCGGTTGGTGGTTTCGGTGGGCTCTGGTGTCAGAAGAGGGGAAAGGCAGGAAAAGAACAGAGGTAAAATGAATCCAGCACTTGACCTTCACTGCTCTGTGTGTTGTGGAGAGTCCGCTGCACTCCATGTTCTGAGAGAGAAAGAGACAGAGAGAGAGAGAAAGAGACAGAGAGAGAGAGACTCACATGAACTCAGAATGTCCCAGTGTGGGGCGGAAGGTTTTAATTTCAGCTTTTGTGATTCCTCAAAGGGGGGGATTTGGTTAGAGACAGACCAAGAAAAGCCTGCTATAGCTTTGGTTCTCTCAGACTGTGGTCAGATTTAGCTCTACAAGTGTATAAGACTCTCCACTTAAATAATGCATTCAAGCTTGAATTACAAAATTGTTCATAGGGAGCTCTGATGCCTTTTTGTAAGAATAAAAAGAATAAAAAAAAAAAAGATATAAAATCTGTTTATCATAATCACTTGGGAACTTGGGAAAATAAATAATATGCCTCTCAGACTTCTCAGACTCTTTCAGATTAACATGTGATGATGACATACTATAATTCTCAGTGGTACAGGTGTATATATTAGGAAAATCTTTTCATAATTGATTTATTTTATTTTATTTTTTTTTTACTTTTTATGATGGAACTATATGTTTGTCACACTGTTATGGTACTAGAGCGTTCACCATTTAGGCTGTAAAAACAAGGATATGAACTCTCCACTCCCCTTGTCTTTTTGCCCTCTTGTTCACCCAGGCTGCTAAAGACACAGCCAAACCACACACTAAACAAGCTCTTACAGCTACTGAGCCACAACACAGCTCTGTGAAATTGGAAGAAAATTAAAAGTCTCTCTCTGTCTTTTGCTTTGTCTGCTCTCTCTCTCTCTCTCTCTCTCTCTCTCTCTCTCTCTCTGTCACTAAACAGTTGGAATGGAGTTTTGGAACTTTAGATTATGTAAATAGCTTATGGCTTATGCAGTTGACCATATTCTGCCCACTCCGTTGTATCAAATCCTGTTAGATCATTTATGTTAAGTCAAAACATATTAAAAAAAAAAAAAGCTTGTACAACCCACCCCCTCCCTCTCATGGAGTAAACCACTGATGTCTTCTGTGTCTGGAGCTTGGCAGATGTGTTTTGCACATCTGGACATCTCACAAGAGGACAGACCTGCGGATGTTCAAGCAAGTTAGCCATTTGAACTTTACTGGTTCTAATTATGCCCCACCCCCAAGCAGTTTTTGCAAGTCAGGCCATCCCTTTGACCCATGACCCCCTGCTTCCCTAAATTCATTCTATAAAAACATCTTAATGAGGGGTTCACTAGACCAATTGAAGGTTTTATTTAAACCTATTAAGAGGCTCAGTGAGATGCTTGAGAGGTGCAGGTAGAGGGTAGGTGTTTTGTACTGAAGGAAACAATTAGTACAAACTGTGTAGAATAAATTAGCCTGAAACCATTTTTTCAATGCCATGAGGAAACCATTTCAAGTAGTTCCAGGTTTTATTGTGGGGAAGAGGGAGGGCTGCAGTGTACCATGTCATTTCTGATTATTTCAGATCTTGTCCATAGCACAACAATAAAGCATTTTTATTGTTGAATTAAAACATATGAAAATGAATTATAAGACAAAACACATATCTAGTATATGATATACTATTTTCCATTCTTTTAATATTTTTTATGTAATAGTTCATTTAGTTGTAGCTTTAAAATATGATGTGGTTTGATTTCACAAATATTACTGCAATTCTGAAAACCATTATTTGAAATGGATCCATATTCATTTATCATTTTGCTTTCCTATGTTTGCTATAATTTTATAATTTTGCTATAAGCTAAAACTGCAGTGTAATTCTTTATAATATTTAAAGAAAATTGTTAATTCTACAAAATATCAACTGATAAATAACCAACCATAAATAAATGGCCATCAGCAATAAGGATATTTAGAAACCTTTTGAGGTTTTGTAAGATTTGTTCAAATTCAGAAATCCTTCATGTTTTTAAGTACTCCCATGTTGTTATGTTGTATGACCTCAAGAAAACAGTGAAACTATAATCAAATAATAATACAGTGTTCCTGTAAATCTATATGTGCTTTACTTCTTTTAAAAACTCATGACCTTAGTGACATGATGTTCTGTTTTCGGTCAATTTTGTGTCTTAAATTTGAATGAACCTGAAAACATAATGTGGTGTGACCAAAAATCATGATTGCTTTTTGTGATTTGATAGATATACTTTACATGTGTCTTCATTTTTAATTCTTTGAATACTTTATTCAGGATTTTAATACTGCAAAGAAATTTGTTCTGTTTGACCTTAACCTTTGAACAAAATATTCTTTCTTACTGTGCATTATTAATTATTTTAACCCTTTCAGATTTCTCTGAGTAGCAAAAAACTAAAATGAATGCCACAAGCAGCAGGTTAACTCTCGCCATAAAGAAAGAGAATTTATCTTGCTGTAAGAAAAAAGATAAGCATATGGCATTCACAATACCATACTGTATTTCTAATTACCATTAAAATACTCAGGGTCTATATTCTTCCACTGTTCCTATTAATAATATTTACTCTTTTATTAAAAAAAAAATCAAGTATATTATTATTATTATTATTATTATTATTATCATTATTATTATTATTATTATTATTATTAAGCAAATATATTATTTTGAGGGGGAAATAAGATTTTAAAGACTACAGCCAGTGAATGAACTATTTCGCCAATTTCTCACTATATACTTGTGTAAATTTTAAAAATTTGATCAGTGACCCATGTGTGTATGTGAGTGTCAGTGTGTGTTTTGTTGCACATCTCCTGGCATTGCCTGGACTTTATTCTTCAACTTTTTCTTTTAACTTCAACCATTTGAGTTACTCTAGTTGCCTTGTCACCTTGAACCAGTGTGAATCTTAGTGGCAGCTGGTGTTTTTTTTTAAATAGGGACAGCACAGGTGTCTCTTATTGAACTGTATGTTTGTGTGTTGTGTATCATCTGTTTCAAAATACTTTTCCAAAATGAGGCTTACAACATTAGTAGTACTACCACATTGTCCTAAGACGTAGCTAAACTAGCCATCTATACCCATAAACAACAAACAACCACACACAAAAACAGCCTAAAATGAACAGAAAATAAACAAACATGATTTTATATTTTTAACTTATTTACAATACCAATTAAAATTTAATATGACTTCCAATCTGTATAGTTTTTGAGCCCTCAGTCTGACAAGTGCAGGTATTTTAAAGTTTAATGATGTTCATCACCATTTCCATGATTTGGTTATTAGGTTTTGCTTCAGGTTCTTTGAGAGATATCCCTATAATCATATAGAGAAGCTCTGCATCCATTTGAAACAAAAGAAGAGCACACTGTCTAATAAAGGTTGAGATATTTTTTATATGCAGAAATCAATGTAGGATAACTTTTGCTGTATTCTATTAGATTAGAGAGATATGCTGATTAAGTAGCTGTAAGGGTCATATATTTAGGAACAGTATTTCCATGTCATTTAAAATGTTATTTCTTCAGTTTATATTGTAACTTTAAAGTGGTCTGTTTTAAAGTAAAAGTCTGATTATTATACCAGCTTTGGGTGTTGTGGAACAGCACATTTTACTACTACTGATTTTATGTTATATAATTATAATAATAAGTACTTATTATAGGCTAATTGTAGGCTAGCTATAGGCTAGATGTATATAGCTGTATGCTCATCAGGTTTCTGTTTATTTCACAGGACATTAAATATGCAATCAGCTATAGCTTCATTTCAATATGTGTTTTAGATCCAAGAATTTTTAATAATGAGCAGTCCGGTCTGAATACGTGTGATGTGCATTTGTGAATATACTAGTATAATATTTTAATTTATTACTAGAAACTTCTACAATTTTTGCATTTTTGTTTATAGTTAGATTGGCAAGCAAATACTGTCTAGGAATAAGAACAGTGATGCCACAAGGTAGATAACAGATGGTCACGTTTTTGTCTGCTCTCTGACCCTGGCTTTGGATTGTCACCAATTAAATAAGACATTTACCATCATATTAGAATTTGTATCTATATTCACATAAAATACAATGAAAGTAGGCAGCACATATGCCAAAATCTTGAAGTGGGAAATGGTAGACTTAAACCCAATTGAGATTGTATTAATTGATCTGGGAGACATCTGTAATGCATTTTTTTTTACCAC
This sequence comes from Bagroides melapterus, assembly GCA_028566695.1. Taxonomy (NCBI): domain Eukaryota; kingdom Metazoa; phylum Chordata; class Actinopteri; order Siluriformes; family Bagridae; genus Bagroides; species Bagroides melapterus. The sequence goes on along the minus strand of JAOTRN010000025.1, from coordinate 11,253,566 downwards.
ATCTTCTCAGTGATAAAACACCTACATCTGGATAGCAATAAAAATACTACAGGAGCAGCAAGTTTCTAGTAGGTTGTATTTTCTATGAACCCAGATGTGTGTCATAAGATATTTCAGGACCTGGCAGTGATAAAACTAGTAATTATTTATAGAAAGCTAAAAGGTGATGATATTGCACATACATGAATATATAATGTAATGCTTTATACCTGTATCTGCCATTATAATTTTTTAATCAGCCGACAGGATATAATTTGTTAATTAATATGTCCTTATTTTTTATAAAAATGCTTACCCAGGTGGTGCCAAAAAAGTTTTGTTATCACCAAGTATTTTGTTGAGTGTTTGTTAAGTGCTACATTTGTTGAATGTAAGGTGGCATTTGCATATAACATTATGGATATGTGTGTCTGCGTCATAGCGTTGAAATCAGCGTTGAACTACAATATCTTTCAGCCCCAGCACATCACCATGACCATGTGCCGTGTCCCACTGACCACTAATGTCTGTTCTGCGTTACACCTAATAACCACACCTATTTACGCTCTGGTTGCAGGGTGTGCCATTGTCTAGTTTTTGTTGTTGTCAAGTGTATGCATCAGCCTGTGTCCCACAGCCATTATTGTCCTTTTCACTGTTTTGTTTCTGCACTTGCACTCACCATTGCCTCCTATCCCTGTTACTAGCCAGGACTAAAAATTAGAAAAGGACTAAAAAATTAGAAGATAGCTGAGTTTGGTGGAAAAAAAATAAAATAAAATCAGCCCATAATTTTCTCAGAGAAGGATGGAGAAAAAAAAACACAGACATGCACAATCCAGATGGGAATGCAATCACAGGGTAGCACCTGCAAAATAGGAAATTACCTCGTGTAAATTTCATTCCGTCTAGATAGAGCTTTAGTCTGCTTCTGATGACACATCTCTGTTTAAGAGAATTATAATTCATTAAATTGCTACTGGATAACCAGGAGCACTTATGAAAATATATCATGACTGCCTACATTATAATTTTATACTGGAAAAGCATTTTTTCTTAGCTTCATACCAATATAATCCCAAAGCTCATAACTACAGTCATGTCCATTCCACTTTTGACAGTATGTGGAATAACCGTATTCATTACAGTCCTAACAATGCAGTCTCATTTAAATTATTCACTGTTAATAGAGATAAAATAGACTACACTTGGCGATTTGTCCTTGTGCATGTAACATTTAAGAACACTAGCACTTACTCCTGCACAGTAAGGAGCTATAGTTGTCTCTGTTGGTTCAAAATCTGGCACATATTTTTCATCAGTTGGTGAAAGGAAACAGGGTTGCACTTCTGCCATTGTTGGCTACATAATTTGTAATGCAATTGTTTTCTGCCCCACTTAGAAGTTCCTTTCTTCTGCCAAATGAATAAATACTCAGAATGTAGGTTGAAGCACTTAAGAGTAATCTTTAAATAAATAAATAAAAAAAGCACTTGACACACTACAAGCTTTCTTTGAGATTTGTATTTATGAATGACATTTGTCCATTCATGAAGCCAACAAAAGATATTAAGGAAAGTCAGCTGCACAGAGATACCTGGATAACTTGGAGCAAAACCTTGGTGAATACTTGCCAGTTTTTAAGTCCACCAATTAGGTGCAAGGATACAGTACAGGTTTGCCCTTGTGTAAAATGGCTTTATTTTCTAGATTGTCAAAGAATATTTATTTGTTACCCTCATTATTTGTCTGCTCTAAATAGTGGGAGCAAAAGATGTCATTTGATGCAGGGTGGGTTTTTCCTCTTAACTACTTCACTTTTTCAAACCGTTGCTTCTCTGACAGCTACATTAGTCCCACTGCATGCAAATATATAGCTTTTCACAACAAACATCAGTATCTGTGTTTGCTTTCTTATTTGCATGATTTTCTTTTTTCTGACAACTTGTTTCATTGTTGTTATTGCTTTAAAAGAGAGGTTACACTCAAAGCATCTTGGTATTTGTATTTCTGTGTGTATGTGCATGTTGCAGCATTGTCTGGGCACCAATCTCCATCATCTACAAAGTCATAAACATGGGAAGGGGGGGCACATTTCTTGTGCCCTCAAAAAAGTCTAGGGAAGTAAAGGATTGAAAGTGCATTGTTGAAGAATTGAGTTATAAAGAGTTTTTCACTGAGCTGAAAACACAGAAAGTCTGCCTTCAGTGCACTGATAACGATGCTTTGCTGTGTTGCTAACTTTTTTAACTGAGTTGAATTATTATTTATTTATTATACCTCATATAACCTGTCCAGTCATTAACTAGGACTCATTATTGTTTTGCATGATATTGTTTTAAAACACAAATTCTCCACTTCTCTAGTGTGACTGTGGCTTTATTAAATCCCCGTCTACTACACTGCCTCCTTTGGCAGGTTTATCCTTGTTGTATATGAATGTGCATGTGCATGAAGTAAAACAGTGTATTCATTTTGGCCTTACCCTATTGCTAGGAACAGTGAGCTATTCAGGTCAGCAGGCAGTGTGCAGAGGATTGAAATTTCATATCAGCAGAAGTGGTCGAATCTGTGACACCCACTCTTCCCCCAGTATACCTAACAGTATCCCACAATTATTTTGTGTGTGTGTGTGTGTGTGTGTACTTGATAACATCCTACTGCTACAGAATCACATACTGTTAGATAATTTATTTGCTTATTTAAACTGTTGTTAACTACTTACTTAAA
>JAOTRN010000025.1:11199042-11229042 GCA_028566695.1 Bagroides melapterus | reverse complement strand
AATCTGATTTATTGATGTAGATTGGGTGTGGTAGGGGCCCCAATCTCATGTTCTTTCATAGGGCCCAAAATTGCTAAACAAAGACTTTTCTTCATTCAGATGTGGACATAAACTCTCCACAAGATTAGCTCTTGACTGGTTGATTGGTGAGCTCTTCATTGTTCAGCCACGTGATTGGCTGATTAGATCACTGCAGGAATGCACGTATAAAGTACAGGTGTGCCTAATAAAGTGGACAGTGAGTATGTACAAATGTGTGTGTGTTTGTGTGTGAGGCTATGTATGAAAAAAGCAAACAGAGTCAAATCTTCACTTAGTAATATTAGTAATGACAATGTAATATGGTTTTACCCTGGGAAAAAAGACGGAATTCAGTGACTGCACTGCCCATAATGCTACGTGCCCCTGTGAACAATTTTTAGCAGACTAGTTATCAGTCTACACTGATGCTTAACAGAATACTTCCTCTCCTCTCCAATTACAGTAGGTAATTGTTAATTGACATCATCTATGGCAGTTCAGGACAAGTGTAGAAGGGACTCCATGACTTCCAGAAATCACCCCCAAGCCAATGACCGAGTTGAAAGAGCAAACCAGCAAATAAACATAATTTATTTGATTTATATGTCACTATGTGTTTAATTTGTCCACTCAAATACAGCTATTTAGGGTATGTTTTGGAATCTCTCTCGAATGCCATGAAGTAAATCACATCATGGAACGCTGGCATGCCACTTCCATTTTTTTCGAGTTCTACTGAAGCTAGCACTTCCGGGTTTATCTTCAGACAATAAATGTATTTTTACATACTTTTAAATTGATATAAGGTATCCCTGTGTGCTACCCAGATGAGCTGTCCATCACGATGTCTTTCGCAGAAATAGCCGCTCTTGTACGCATCCAAAACAAACCTGTAGTCCATCCCCACTCGGTTTTGAGTTTCTGAATTTAAAGGGCCAGGGATTTAAATAGATTTTAAACTTATTTAGATTACAATATGGCTATCTCCACCTCTTCTTGGTTATGATCAAGCATGCTATAGAAAGTTCTCAGCCAATATAACCGATTGGTAAGCCCCAAAAAAGACAGGAAAGGCACCTTGTCATGGATAGTGCCCAATCGCCTACCTGGTTTCTAAGCTTGCTATAGCCAAGAATGATCATGGTTGTCTTTGTTATTACATGCAGCACGGTGGAAGACATGTTGGATATTACATATCAATGAGAGGTTTTATTGGAATATGATTCATAATCCTGAAACATCAAAGGTAAGAGCAACTTTTGTATTATGGCTGCATGAAAGTTGCATGGTTTACTGCTTCTAGTTCAGTGACTTTTATTCTTTGGATAAGCTTTGGATTCTGTAAAGTCTCAGCTTTCGTACTAGACCATGCGTTTGTACTGTAGCGTGCCATGGGCGATTTCTTGGGTCAGTTTTCTTACCTTAGAAATGTTTATGAATGTTTTCTGTCTATCCATTTAATTGTTTCGTGTTTATAATTGTGTCTTTTTAAGGTGGAAATGGTTTGTAGTCGAATAGAGGAGTTTATAAATGTTGTTTTAGTATGCTGGATGTGTGGATACATTAAGGATTTAGTCATTTTTGAAGTCGATTTGCATAATTAGTCCCACCCTCAGGTGTAAATTAAGCTTGCATATAAAAGCTTCTCTGCCTTGCATTTGCGTTCATTCATACCACCTAGACACATTTCATTACATTTTAAGATTTTTAAAAAGTCATATTTCAATAAGATAAGATTTGAAGAGTTTTGATTATTCTTTCACTTATTTCAAGTTGTCTCATTTTGTTATCACTTTTAAGAAACTTAAAATGGTTAAAAGAACCTAAATATTAGTCAACAGAATATAGCAACTTGAAAAGCATAACTATTTATACACATTAATCTAATAGTCCTATAAAAACTCTTCTCTTGTAGAATAATCTCATAATAAATATTACAAAAATTAGTTTATATTTAACACATTTTACTCCTCACTGAATTACATTCAGAAGTGCTGCTTTAAAGATAAACATTTTCCTATAAAATGTGTTTGCTAATGTGAATGTTTTACTGTATAATAATGAATGACACTGAGATATCTTTTAGTAGACAGCTGGTGCCAGAGTTAACATGCAAGCACACACACGTGTGTGTGGTCAGTAGAATGGGGCTGATCAGAGTTGGGAGACATCTGTCGCTGGCACATCCGTCACTGCTCCCACATCTGTGCTTTCAACCCCCACCGAACCCATATACATACACATATACTCACTCAAGCTTACTTCAGCTTACCTAATGTAGTACTTCTACAAAGTTAGGGGTTTGTAATGATAAAATCAAGCCTGTCTTTACAGCAAATGCAAGGAGCTTCTCGCACAATTGCATGGTCAAATGCACTCAGGCATTTAGCTTTTCCCCCCTCACTGAGATTCAAAATATAACTGCACTGCTTCATGATTAGAACCGTAATTCAAAGCAAAATAATAATTCAATAATATAGCAAATGCTTCTTACATACAGGTCAGACTGAGTTTATTCGTAGCTTTGCAAAGGAAGACAAAGTGGTTTAGTGAAGTTTTGCTTTTGTTTGGCTTTCAGTAACAACACATGGAATTATTGTGTGTGTGTCTGTGTGTGTGTGTGTGTGTGTGTGTGTGTGTGTGAGCGCGCGTGTGTGCGCGTGTGTGAGTGTGCGTATGCGCGTGTGTGAATAGGCCCATTGTTTACGAAGTCTGTAGCAGTGCACAACAGCTTAGAAGGACAGAACAAGCTGTAACCCCAACAATACACAGAATCATTGGCCCATGTTTGTACAGGTCTTGCTCCAAGACTGTCATCATTGCATCATAGTTATGGATTATGTAATGTGGAAAATTTTTTTGATGACACACTGTAATTGTCCAATTGTCACATCAAAACATTATGCTCTGTCTCACTCACTCACTTAGAAACCAGGCTCAGTTTATTTATATTTATATTTATAAGCATTTTCCTGATAAGATCATATAAAAGGTATACAGTACAACACAATGTACTTACAAAAACGTATAAATGGGTGCTACATTGGGTATAACAGTTTAAAATCTTTACAGTTTTAAGGTATAAAATGATGACCAGACCTGTAGTCACTTTCCAATAGTCCTGTGGGTATCACCCTACCATAGCAGTAAGATAGGGTCTATTCATTACAACAACAAAACATTATACATTGTACAGCAACTGTAAGCTTCCAGTTTATGTGTTATGGGCTAATGAGTGTGCTGTTCGTTCAGATATTAAATGTTTAATATCTGAGTGTGCTGTTCATTCAGATATTAAATGTTTAAGTTAAAAATGTGAAAATATTTTGAATATATTTGAAATGATTCTGCTATGTACTTCAGTTACAGCATGAATGTTCATTACTTAGCATCATTACTTTTTCAGGCTCTAAATATGAGAAGAAAATGATTTATTAGCAATTGAAAGACTTTGTATGAAATGAAATGTAATAATCACTTATGTTTTAGTGTTATGACAAGATTTTAGAGAATAAATTAATAGTCAATATTTGTTAACTCACTGTTATATATACAGTAAATTTTACACACAGGAATATTTGAGTAGTTTAGGGCATGTTAGTAAATCTCAATTGGCAATTAAAGCAAATCTGTAATGTTGATCAGCCATAGTAGTCCTAGTAGTTTTTCACGAGAAATTCATAATTATTAGTTAAGTCAATTATAAGTTTGTTTGTTTTTTTAAAATATATGAATTCTACACTGTTGCCAATAAGTTAGGGATCTTATCTCAATATTTTCTTTTGGACACCAATAAAATTTATTTATCTTCTTAACTGTCATGTATCTCAGCTATTTTTCTAAGACTCCACATTTGTACAAATATTTGTACAAATAATCTAAATTTTAGCATTGCAATACAAACTATATTAATAAACTGAAAACCACCAACAAGCCCAAGCAATATTTTACTGCATTGATTAATTTGCTTTTCATTTTATCCTAATCAAACTGATTCACATTGGTTTAACCCGGTTCACCTGGTTCAAACTGATTAGCAGAATTGCCCCCACCCTGTGCCTTTGTAGCACAATCATTGGGCTGGCATGCCGGCATGGCATTTTTCATGTGCTAATAATACAGAATTATATATTTTTTTTGTGTGGGGTGATGTCTAATTAGAATAGCCTCCTCCCTGATCACTGTCACAGTTAGAATCACTAGGCAGGGGCCAAGGCACAACAGCAGTAATAAATTAAGGCCTGAGGTAAATCCCACCAAATGGTCACCAAATACAAATCACCTGTGATTGACTTTTATCAACATAAGCATGCAAGTACAAAGAAAATCAATATTTCTAAAATATTTTTGTTTTGGTTTGGTTTATGCAAACCTTTAGAAACAATGTTCCTATAAGAGTGCTAAATGAGGTTCATTGTTATTTGTCTGTTTATAGCTCCTGTAATGCTCTCTGCAAGAATTTCCTTTGCTTTCTATGAACCAACAAATTTGTTTGTTAAATGTAGGTTTTCTATGGTTTATGATGTGATGGTATTCTTTGTCCCTGACCATTTGAACTAGCATGAGGATATATTGTTTGACAGAGACTACAAAGAATTTCTGGGCGATTTTCTATGATTCAAGATTGTAAGATGAGAGGCTTTTGTACAGGTTCTTTTTAAAACATTGTATGAATTGTTTTGGATTAATTACTGTGAAATTATTCAGAATCATCTGAATAGCCTAAAATTCAATAAATGTGTCTCTTTGTCACTCCTGATTTGATCTACAAAGGTATTTGTTTTTAATAAGTGCTAATCTATTTGCTACTCACTTGTACTGCTATTTTTAACAAACTTATTGTATCTAATCAAATCTTTGGGATGTGGTATTTGGGAATAGGAAGGCCAGAATTTGCAAAGAAATACAGACATGACACAGCCGCAAAAGTTTTTGAACCATAATTAGCCTCTTCTACAGTGATGGAAAGAACAATTCTGCTCTACCACTCAGCAAAGGACTTCATTAGTGGAAGTGGCCCAGTCAATCACCAGACTTTAAAACAATTGAGCATACATTCCACCTTCTCAAACGTAGACAAGGAGAGGAAACCCAGAAAGATAAAAATTTAAGTCTGGAAAAGCATCACAAAACATGGACATGTCACTGAGATGCTGGCTCTGTAAGAACTGAGAGACTTAAACCTAATGCAAAATGTTGGTATTGTGTGCATGTTTAGGGTCATTCAGCAATTTAATTGGCAAACGAGAAGCAGATTTTTTTTGAAAATAGTAATTTATTTGACCGTTGTAAAAAGCACTATACAAATAAAATTGAATTGAATTGAATTGAATTTAAAGTCTAAGGTATGTTTATAATGTTTAATCTAAAAGTTATTTTGTTAAAAGATAAATATGTTAATTAATTAATTAATTAATTAAATGGCTCTGAAGGAAAATAATTCAGATACATTTTGAGTAAGAGTAAAATAATCTATTATGGTAAAACATCACTGAGATAGTAAGAAAAATAAAATTGCAACAAAAATGTTCATAAACACTATAAAACAAAAGTAAAACTAATTTACTCTAGCATGATTACAATAAACCAATTTGTTAAAACACTTAAAAAACACTTTTTTTTATCACTTCTCATCACTTGCATCATGTTTCTCACTCATGGGATATGCTATAATCACTGTGATCTGTTTCAATAATGAAAGAATAAAAAATATCAAAATTTAAATAATCTTCAGTGAATAAAACGTAAAAATCTAAAAACTTAATTTTAAACGTACCTATTTATATTTACCTATATACTTATAAGTAGCATGACGTTCATGTTTTCTTTAGTTACTGTATATCCCCATCATTTTAAATTTCCAAGTGTTTTTGAAGATATTCCCAAATGTCATCTGAACAGAGCTTTTGTTACCTGGTAGTCACTTGTAGCAATGTATGTCATCTCTGTGGCTTGGCCAAAAAAACTCCTTGAGATGATATAAGGAAGAAACCTTGAGAGAGACAAAGCTCAGAAGAGAACCAATCCTCATTTTGGTGACAGTGGACAGTAAATAATGTACATGTAAATAATATTCTTCCTACAATGGTTTATAGTCGAGTGGAATTGTGCAACCAAGAGCTCATTGAGAACTAATAGGTCAGGATCATTTCTGAGTTTATTACAGACTTAAAACTAATTCCTTCTCTGTTCCTGTTGTGACACTCACCACAGAGAGGGGGAAGAAAGTAAAAAGTGGTGCTGGAGTTTGACAGGCGAGGGAGGTGCACAGGAAGTGCATGGAGGCAGTAAGGCAGGCATGAGAGTGGATCATTGTCGGCCTAGTTCCACAGATCGGTTAGGACAACTCAGAATGCAGAGCTCACCCCTTCAAAATCACTGAAACTCATTCCCTCCAGGAGAAGAGTTTTGGCAGAGCTCCTGATTGAGTGTTATCCATTTGTCATGCTTTGGCCCACCCAGACTTGCAGACACATTCACTCGCACTGTCTTTGAGCGGTGGTGCTAAAATGGTGCTGTTTTTTCAGCACCGACACAAGGTTGAGGCGAGGAGCGGTTTTCTGCTGTGCTTGTGCTGTGGTGTGCATGCTGCCATTACAAGGCTCCCCTTTTCTCTGAGAATCCATTCAGAAGGTGCTGGGCCCACAGAGGGAAACTGCATGATCTGCATTTTTTTGATGGGCTCCAGCTCTGTGTTGGACCTAAAATAAAAAGTCCTTCAGTGAAAGGAACCATAAAGTTACAACAGTTACACCAGGCCACATATCTCTCAGGGTCTCAGGGTAGGGTGGCTTTCATGTCTCCTCCTCCCCCCAGTAGAATCAGGCTCTGGGCAGCAGAAAGGTTGGGGTTGGCATGAACTAGGGTCAGGCCAGGCTCCTACCCTCTTAATGTCAAGTGTCACCATGGCACACTCCAAGTTGCAGGCTCCTTTAAAGGCAATTGTACAGGAGAACTTGTAAAAACCTAAAAATCTCAACCTTAAACAGGTAGCCGCTTCTTTGGTGGAGAGTGGATGGTAGGCAAACTGAGCCTCCCTGGTCAGCAGGGAAGAGAGGAGATTAGGACACTTGTTCTTTGCCAGCCGTTCTGGCTCATGAATCATCATTGACGGTAGTCATCTTATTCAGGAGGCACTGGACTCACGGCAGGGGTCAGGAAGATTAATGGCAGCAGTCAGCAGCCAGTGGTGTTGCTGGCTTTGATAGGTGAGGGAGGTCTGAAGGAGGTGCAGTGAGGCCCTGAGGCAGATCCTAGGAGCATGGCTTTGGTTCAGCATGCGAGGGGAGCAATGTATGTCTTGTTCTCCTCTGATTCTGATTCAGCATAAGGAACAGTAACATCAATTAGGACAACTCAGAACTTAACATCACTGAACCTCAGAGTCTTCTCCTGGAGGGTGAAGAGTTTGGCAGCACTCCTGATTGGTAGCTTTTGACCTTTTCCCGCACCCTGCCTTGCAGAAACACAGACTCACACTGTCTGTAGTACTGGTGGTGCAGAAATGGCACTGTTTTTTCAGCATCAGTGCAAGTTGATTAAAATTATATGATTATGAATGTCGTAAGGCAAAATGTACGTATAAGCACAAAAATAAATAAAGCATTTCTGATTGTATATAGTCTGAGAAGTTCCTATGGATTCTGCACAGTTGCCAGGACAGACAATGACACTGTGGACAATATAGCACAAAACCAGAAATTTCTCAAATGGAGCCTGCCATCATGATGATTAAAAGATCAGGGGTTATTTTGGAAATATTAATAAAATAATTTATCAAAATTGGATTAAAATATGTTGGAACTGCAAATTATCAGACTTTTTGCACTTTAGCTGTAAACTCTAATAAAGTGCAACACATAAATTGTCATAAACGTAGCAATATTAGTAAGAATGAATGGACTCACCACTTACCCCTTATAAATCATCAACTGCAATGACTTTTACACACATCTGTTGTAGCACCTTTTATTGTTAAAGCAATTTAATTATATTGTACATGTTAAATCTCAAGTGAATCCAAAAATACCTTTTTAATGTATGACAGAAACATGCAGATTTTGTTGCCCATGAAATCTCTAAAAGGCAACTTAATACTGTTTTAAAACAAAAATATAACTTACAACAGTGCACACATTGTTGTTACACTGTAAAATAAAATTAAAATGCAATTTTTTCCAGATTCATTTGTATTTAAAGTGTTAAATAATTAATATTTAACAGATGCAAAGTAAAGGGACACCGCAGGTCACCTCTCTTTACCACTTACCACACTCTTCACAACGATGTGGCTTATCTGTATTTCAATACCTGATTTGGTCAAACCACTGGAATCCTCCATTGCTACAGTAAATTTGTTTTGCTTCCTGAGTGCACATGGGGCGAACCATTTTCGGTGTGTGAAATCGAATTCTCCAAAGTTGTCAGGTTGGGAAATTTGTGAATCAACTCTTCTGTGGATTTAATTTCAAATTCAAATTTATATTTATAGTGCTTTTAACAACTCAAATTGTCTCAAAGCAGCTTTACAAAAGTATAGAAACAGGATGTAAAAGGCCAGTGAAGGCCATGAAAAACAATTAAGACACTATTTATCTGTAAAATCTGTCCTTAATGAGTAAGCTGGAAGCAACAGTGGCAAGGAAAAACTCCCCGAGAAGGAAACCCATCCTCATATGGGTGACACTGGACAGTAAATAATGTAATTAATGTCCTTCTACGACAGATTTTAGTTGTGCAACCGAGAGCTCCTGAGGAACTATTGGGTCAGTGAAGTTTGTGAGTTCAGCACAGACCCAACACTAATTCCTTCCTGCCAAAGTCTTCAAATGATCACTGATGAAGACCCGACTATACAGCTGACTGACGCAACGGTGGTTCAAAGACAGTCTCCAGGCAGCCCCATCCACAGCAATCCCATGAGTCACTGTCTGACCATGCAGATCAATCCTCAGCAGAGTACACACTGGGAGACTTCGATCAGCCTTGTTGTGAACCAAAAGCAGGGTGGAGACTTAATGACATAAGAGCCAAGACATATTTAAAATTATACAATGTGTATACTAAGAATACACAATGGTTTTTCTACTCTACTGGGTCAGAAAATAAGCATATAAAAATAGTGTTAGTAACATATACATGTTATTAATTTTATGAGACAGGTTACCAGTAACTCTTGCCATACACATACTATTAAGTAGACAGCTCCCACTCCCCTTCTAGCTTTAATTTAAAAAACAACAACAACCTAAAATAAATTAAATTAAGTAAAAAGCAAAACAAAAGAATTATTTATTTTTGGTTAATGTGGTTACTGAGGTTATGGTTCACATTTATGGCTTGATTTAAAATAACATTTATGAACAAGGATATTAAAACGTGTGTTTGTGTGTTGTGTTTTATCTCTGTCCTTTATTTTGTTTTCTTTTTCGCTTCTTCTTGTTTATTTTCCTTCCAGCTTCAGAAGGAAAATAACACAGGAAAATTCACACACACACAGATGCACACACACACACACACACACATACACACACACACACATGCAGATATGCACACACACATGCAGATACACACACATTCACAATATGGTTGATGTATTCTGTTCACATTTGGTCGAATGGGGTATTAAGTTCACAAGAACTGCAGCCTAAGTCTGGCTTGATGTGACCAGTCTCAGCAGGTAATGCCATTCATTTGAGCATACACATACTGTAGGTAAGGCACGTGGGTCTGTGTGTTTTGCCCAAGCTCAGCAGTACTCATGTGTGCAGTATCGCCTTGGCTCCTGCTTGGAGCAGAAAGCAATAATGTTTAATGTGAAAATGCATAGTTCAATAAAGGGGACTCTGCACATAAGGTGAGGATAGGAGTCTGGCAAGCAACTCAATAAGCACTTTGTCCGCAGATTTTACCAACACGTGTTGTGGAAATAGGCGGCACTGCCATAGTCTCACATTTAATTTAATAAAATCAGATCCCCAGCATGAAACTTGTATTGGTAGTAGTTGTGTGGAATGCATATGAGAGAGAGAGAGAGAGAGAGAGAGAGAGAGAGAGAGACATGGGGTGCTAGTGGATAGTTACAGAATTAAAATGAAATTGAGCAAACAATTCAATTGACTTTTCCTCTCTACTCTTCTCCAAAAACGACCAATACAAAGCAGTCATCATAGTCACATAGTCAAACTGCCTTTTTTCCCCAGAAAAAAAAAGCTTTAGAGAGCCTGGTTTAAGCACTTGATAAAATTATGACAGAAAAAAAGCAGTGGTTGAATGAAAATAAAATGCACATGCAGTAAAGTTTTTTTGTTTTGTTTTGTTTTCTGTGGGTTTTAAAGTATACAGGGAAATTATGCTAGGCAGCCTCTGACATTATAATTTCAGGATCTGTTCTTTCTTTCACCCAAATTACTTTTTTTTTTATTCATTTATATGTATTTGTCCTATATCACCACTCAGTTTGGCAGCTAAGGATATGATCATCTCTGCTGAATGAATCTTATTAGGATAAGTGTGATTGTTGACCTGGATGTGTGATGAGGACTTTTTTTTGGGAACTGAGCAAGCGCTCAGTAGCTTGATGATGAGTAGAACTACTCACATTCATTTTGCCAAATATGGGTCTTCTCTTGCATGCCTTTTCATCAGGTTTGTTATAACACACCTTAAACTAGAACTGTATAGACATGATAAAATATTTTTAGGAACGTTTCCCTAAATAGAACAAATTATATCTTGAGGGTTGATTCAAAACTTAACATACAGCTAATGAACTATGGACTGAATAGTATGGAAACTGACCATAGCAGAAACTTTAAAATCAATCCTAAAAATAATTTACTGTATAATTTATAACAAAACATTATTGTGTACTTTAAATAATGTTTTTCTAAGTCTATAATTTAAATAAAAATTTTACCTGTATACAGTGTATACAATGTAAAAGTAAACATATAATGTTTTCAACTTTCTATCTTTGTGTGATATGAGTATATAGAAGCACCAATGCTGTGTCCCTTTTTATAAATACTGGCCAGTTTGATGTTATTGCAAAACAACACAAAAGAAGTCTGTGACTAAAAGATTTCGTTCAACACCAGAGACTTGGGAAAGGAGCCGAGTACCTGTGGGACCTCATAAGAAAACGGGAACAATGTTCTCAGTTCAAAGCTGTCTTCTGCATACATAAGTATTACATTTATTACATAGGTTTTGACTTTAACATCACCTTCCTGTACAGTTGCATAAATATTTACATTATCATCCTCTTCTGTTTAACATCTTTTCATGGCATGGAAGAAAAGGGAACAAAAACGTTTTTTTTGCTTTATTTGTTTGTTTAATTGTTTGTTTCTTTCATTTTATTTTTATATTATTTGCCAATTTTAGTTTTAAAGCTATGACTTCTAATGAATTATCTTATATATGCGTATGTATGCATGTTAGTATATGTGTGTGTGCTTGGGGGGTGTGTGTCTGGTGTTTGTTTACAGACAGATATATAGATGTCACTTACTACAACCCCGGAAGTACTTATGCCATGCTTCTGTTAACCCCTACAGGGGAGGAGAACAGGAAATAGGTGGTGTGACCTCGCTATGTGCCCTTTCCTGTCCCAGGACATCAGGAAGGAAGGATGCGGTTTGCTGTCCTCCGGCGACACTCTACATCTCAAGGAAAGAGACAGCATTATTAATTCCAGGCCCGTCTCCTCTCTCTCTTTCATAACACACACAAACACACAGTCTCCCTCCTCTTCCTGTGAGCTCCCGTTAGACATAAGAAAAAACTCTGCAAATTGGCAGGCCATGTTTCGCAATGGTCGTTGCCAGTTAGGCTTGTGCTTTGCCGTCTCCTGCTTTACATTAATTTGTTTATTTCTTTGTCGTGCTGTTCGTTTTATGTGCCTGCTGCATGACACCAGTCAGACAGAACACGAGACTAATGTGATGCAGGCCTTCCTTTTCCGTGTGACACTCATTTTTTCTTTAACTAATGTATGCCATTAACAGTTGGGTTCATTGCAACTGTATTCATATTTACTTCAGACTGTTTCTATTTATTCCATTCAAACTGAACACATCATTTTTATTTCAAAACTTTTCATCACTTCCACTGTTTAAAACATAAACCATACATTATATACAACAACTAAAGATAACAGTACCACATATATTTGGCTTGATAAAAATGTCTCATCCATTGCAATAAATGCACATGCAAATAAATATAAATACAATTAGAAATGTATAAATGCAAATGCAAATGAGAGCATGGCTAACAGATTTTGTAGAATTTTATCGGAGATCAAGGAGCTGAAGTTATTCTGCCATCTAATGGTAACATATATTCACTGCTAGTTTTATAAAGCAGTACTCTTACACATAATATACAGGTTTTTGTGGTCAAATGAAATTATACTTCTCTGAAATAAATGTGAATGTGCAAGGAGGGGACAATTCTCCACAGGGAGAATCACTTTATATTAGCCAAAATTAAAAGTCTAGCCTCTAAACAGTTCGCTGCAGAAGTTAGTGAGGATGTCATACACATCTGTTTAGCCTTGTCCTGCTAATTGGTCTCAGTGGTCCCGCTAATAGTTTTAGTTTCATGGGTGGTATTTATTTAGCAATCAAACAGCCATAAAAATGGGGCAGAGGTATTTATGTATTTTCATTAATTTCATATAAAACTGTTAAATTTTCACTTTGTTCTCATGAGCTATTCATGTGGTGGCTTTGTCTTTCATTTTAAGAGATTAAACAGCATGACTGCAAAGTACCCCTATTCACTCCCTCTAGCATCCTCTGCCAAAAAATCAGGAGAGGCCACTTATTCAGCAAACTTGTTAGCAGTTAGCAGTGTCTAAAATTTAGTAAGAACTAAGATAGAGGAAGAGTCGACTCTATGCTCTTTCTATCTTTAAAATGTCATTATTGATATCCTTAAAGGCGTTTTATATATGATGCTATTTTAAGCTACTAACATGTCAGAATAATGCTCTGAAATCTTCTCATCTCAAGCTTGTTTGTCAAAACATGGAAATGTGATGTTAGTTTCCTCAGTTAGGTCTTCTGACAAACTGGTCTAATCCCAGTAATATTAATGACCTTCAGTCCTTTATTGCATTATATAGCCAATTTCATACTTAGTAGCACCAGCCACATATAAACCAGTAGTAGCATATGTGATTTATTTTGCCATCTCCTACAGGTTAAAAACAAGAATTGTGGCATACTATATGTGTGGGGACATTGTCCAGAGATATCTGCTGCTTTGCCTAAGATTTTATTTAATTTGCTGAATCTAAGACCTCAAGAACTCTCCAGCCAGTCAAGCCCCATCCTCTATCCATACCTGAATGCACATGTTCCCATATGGCAGCAGATTTTGTAACTGACTTGTGCCTGGGGATACATTAAGGAATTAAATTTCTGTCTAACAAGCAAGCAAACATTTTCCATCTAAAAATATAGGAATGTATTTATTGTCTAGTTTAGGTCAAGTATTACCCAAAAAAAAATGGTAATAAAGATTTCACTGTTATATAATTTGATTGTGAAGTCTAAAGCCCTATAAATAAGCTCATGTATTTATAGAAAAATATCTTCTTCCTTTAACAAAAAAAAGCAGGTTCTACTTATGTTAGGTTAGGTTATGCTAGGTAAGGTTCAACTGTATCACAATCTTCAGAGAAAAAGTACAAAGAAATGCAGTTAGCATTCAGACAATAGCGCAAATAGTAGATAATAAAGTGAATAAAATTTGAGGAGAAAAGAGTAGACGTTGAATGAAATACATAAGGTTATAATAAGCTAAGACAGCGGTGTACAGGTCATTGCACACAGTATGATGCATACATAGAGTTATGGTGGAAAAAGAAGCATGATGCATGCAATATGAGAAAATACATGTGTAAAATGATTACAGTATAATGCAAATAGCTATAATAATAATGAATAATAATAACAAACAGTTGTCATACTGCATAGTAAATCTTTTGACTCTAAAATAAAAGATTTGCATGAAACACTAGACACACTGTAGTTTAATCGTTCGAGAGTCACACTTGTTTCTTAACATATACAGAAATACTCATATTTTTCTTCTTATACCCCCAGTGTTGCTGCAGTACACCAGGTGTCTGCAGTGAGTCATGTGTATGCTGCATCATGCCTCCGGCTGAGAAAGAACTCCTGATAGGCAGAAAGAATTGACAGGGTAAACCAACCCAGACAGCATGTGGACACAAGAGAGATTAATAAAACAGAGAACAAAAACCTTGTTCTTGAAGGTACATTCAGGCTGCATTTTGAGCTGTCTTTCTTCATTGAGTGCCACAAAAATGTATTTATTTTTATTTGTTGAGAGAATAATCATTTTCTAATAAAGTGTTACTTTAGCATCTACTATCAAATATGAAGTAAGAATTTATCAATCCATGTAAGCTAATGCTAATTAGTTATTATGATCTGATATTTGACAAACATTAAAACAATGCCTTTTTTATTCTGATTACCTTTTGCTGTTCTCAGATCACTAACATGTCTGCGTTCTCATTTTTGTGTTTCTCCTCTCAGCAAATTATTCAAATTTGACAGCAGCCGTATGTGTGATGTCTTAAATCACAGCAAGGTGAATTCCTAGATGTACACCGGAAGCAAAGACAGCATTCGATTTATAGCCCAGACTGAAGTTGCTGTGAATTCAGAGAATGCTCTGTTACAAGTGTTTACATACGCATGACAAATGCTAGATAGCAATTCCAGTTATAATTTATCTCCAACCAGAGTAGACCTCTGGATTGATCACCTATAAATCTAATAACAAAGACACAAATGATTTATTTTTGACTCACTTTTCAGTATTTAGACCTGTTTGGGGAAACTGTGCTGTCTTCATTTTTCCTGTATATTTAACAGTTATATTAACTGAACGAAAACAAAACAACCATAGAATGAAGAAGGCACATTCAAGCTTTATTGCATAATGATGATCATATAAATCAAGAAATGTTCATCTTCATAAAGCACTCATTCCTTTTAACTCCTTATATAGAATTCTATTTAAATACTATTGATTAAATGATTGAAAGTGAAAAAATGTAAAACAAAAAAATGTATAAATATTAAAGAATGGATAATGTTTCTAAATTTAAAGGTCTTATGGTATATGATGGGCCTTTTAGATGATGTAGTGATATTTCAGTTCACTATATACCCAGAATCCTTGGAAGTATCCCTAAATCACCTCACCTCCCATTTTTTGTGACCCCTAGTTCTTGTAACTACATTGTAAAATATCAATACTCTCTATTAAGTTGAAATAAATTACATCTATTTCTACCAAATGTGAACAAAAATGCTGTAAAAAATTATTAAAATATCTGAAATATTAAAATTGCTGTTCTTCTAGCTCATTTGGCACCAGAAGCTGTAGGCATGCCACTCTGTGCCAGTGGAATAGTGCTCTGCTACTGGCATTTAAACAGCAGGAAAATTGCTGGCATTGTGCATCCCTATACACAGACCCTAAAGGAGAGAGTGTCACTTGGTACAACCCACAGCTGAGTGAGCACTTGTTCTGTTGACAGTTGGTAGAAGGCTTGAAGATGTGGACTAGTGGCAAACATGCACAAACCTTTGACCTTAGACAAGCTGGCTGACACCTTAACTTTACTTTTATTTTATGAAGGTATTATAAAAGAGTTTTAAGCAACATATTATTTTCACTAGTTGATGAATTCCCAAATAATACATTTTGACATTGTACCAATAGAGTAATTTACAAATACCCAATATGATCTTAATCTCTCTTTTATCAACATATTCTTGCCACAGTTTAAAGGGGAAGAATCAGTCAGGACATTCTGATCTTAAGTAGTGCTAAATTCAGTCCTGAGACTTTTTTCAAATGCTCACTGGCAGGTTATAACAAATGAAAAAAAAAACAAAAAACAAAAAAAACTTTATTTATGTAAAACACTATTTAACCATTCATAGTAGTAAAAAATGTAAATGTTTAGAATACAGAAGTAAAAATTCTTGTCTGTTGTAGACACCCTACTGCTATGAATGTTCTCCAGTTGTGTCTACAGTATATCTATCCAAACACACACAGACACACACAGTTGTGATTATACGCATCCAAACACATGTGGTACTGATGCACATGTAAGCCATCCTTGACAGGGCTGGTAATTTTTCAGAACTCTTGGCCCAGATTCCTCACTTTTTTCATTATCCTTCCTTCCTCAGTGGCCAGTTGCTGAGATGTGAGACAGGTGTGAGTGGAGCAGAACAATTTCAGCTGTTGAGAGGCTTTACTGAGTAACCAATGGGTGGACCGGGACGGAATATGCAAGAGCAGTGGAGCTACAAATTTGGCATGATAGCATTGAAATGCAGGAGCTAAGTAGTTTTCCAGCCTTCCCTGTTGGCTGACCAAGTCCTTAATCTGTCAGAATGAATATCTGTCTGAAGAGGCCTTCTTTTAGAACAGAGCTTCTCACTTTTGATTATAGTACCACTGCCCTGCACATGTACCCTGATTCCAGGTCACCTGATTAAATTCTCTGAATGTATAAAAAAAAACAGGCACAATGGACATCTTCTCATGAAATGGGTGGTATCATATGTCATGTACACTAATGTTCAACCCATCAATCAATGAGGGGGGGATTCTGATTATTTTATTTTTGGGACTATTTTGATATTGTTTGATTCCATTTGTTTCTTAAGGGTCTCTGCAAATCAATACAATGTTCTCATATGATTTATTGAATACTGAATGATTGACCACTTTTATCATTATAGAACTGGTACTTCATAAATGTTTTAATGAGTATAAAAATGATGGAAATCATATGCTATTTCTTTACAGTAAATAAATCTAATCCCATGTTGTATACTGTACCTGTGGGAGATTTTGGAATTTTTTGGACTGTAAACAGTTAAACAGTGTGTTCACCACAATCACAGAAGAAATAATTGGAGGGAATACTGTTAGGATTTTTGTCAAGACACACTGAAGCTGTTCTGGAAGAAATGTCTGTCTCAATGTCAGTTTTATTCAGTTGAAAGAAACAAACACAGCTGACACATCTACTACATTATTTAATAGTCTGATCTCTGTATCAAGCCACATCTAAAATAACCCCATAATTCACTGTAGCTGCCACCTCTACAGAACGCTCTTCTGAACATTTTAAATCAGTGTTCAGTATCAGGACTTTTATAGATATTTTATAGTATGGGAAGTACAATGTGCTTCCCCCATTCTGCTCTATGATTGCACCTTCAAACTGGTAGAGGGTGCTGTTCGTCCACATTCTAGGTCAGACTCTCTATCCCCAAGAGAACCAAGCTGTAAGAGTACTTTTCCGAATCATTGTTCAGGAATATATCCGACCGTCAAAGTCATGACGGAGAAAAATGTGGATATAGTCTACACACATATATTGGACTAACATTACTTTCATGTAACCTTATTTTATTTTCCCATGGGCTTAAAGAGCAAAAATCACCTAACCTCATTTACCTTTGCGTACACTGTACATGTAATTATATAATCAGCCAAAAATGTGGTCAGTGTGGTCAAATGTGGTCAAGCATCAGTCAATGTCCACATTAAGCATCAGAAAGAGGGAAAAATGTGATCAGTGTTACTGAGTGGTATGGTGTATTTTTTTTTTTTGTTTTTTTGTTATTGTTTGTTTATTTGTTTGTTTTTGTTGTTTTTCCAGAATATTTCAGAAATCATCTTCTAGTCTCTAGAGTTTACAAAGAATGGTGCAAAAGCATAAAACATTCTCTGTGCAGAGGAACAGCAGTCTGAAAAGCCTTGTTGTTGAGAGCAATGAGGGGAAACTGGCTAGATTGGTTCAAGCTATAAGGTGGGATATAGTAAATCATCTTATCATGCTTTACATCTGTGGTAAGCAGACGAGCATCTTAGAATGCACCACACATCAAACCTTGCAGTGGATGGGCAATAACAGCAGCAGACCACATCGGGTTCCTCTCCTGTGAGCCAAGAACAGGAATCTGAGGCTATCATAGGCACATGCTAAGCCAAACTGGATTGATGAAGATTAGAAATGTTTTGTGATGTTTTGTGCTTACAACCACAATTGTAAAGAAAGATTATGAGTTACTACAGTATATCCTTCCTGGCAGCACAAACTTACTTGGCAATTTTCCTCTGACTTGCTTATCAACAAAGCATTTCCAACTAACTGTCAATAACTGTCTTTCAATTAGGTTTTTTTTTTTTTTGTCTGTTTGTTTTGTTCGTTTTTCACACCATTCTGTGTAAACTGTAAAGGATGTGTATGAAATTCCCATGAGATCAGCAGTTTCTGAAATACTCAAAAAAAAACATTTGTTACCAGAGATCACACTGATGTCTTTTAATTGGCCAAGTGGATGAATATGCAGGAGTACATAATAAATATTGTTCCTAATAAAATGATGCTATACTACTTATCCTCCGCATTTTACAATAATTTGTTTGCAATTGAATTAGCCCGTTATTATCCTTTTTTCTTAATGTTTATTATTATTATTATTATTATTATTATTATTATTATTATTATTATTATTATTATTATTATTGTTGTTGTTGTTGTTGTTGTTGTTGCTGTTGTTGTTGTTCAATTAAAAATAATTCTCATAAGGGCATGATTGGTTAGGTACAATGATTCAAATTCACTTTTTAAGAATCTTCTCAGTCTATGAAGAAAATTAATGTGAAATTTGTTGCTTGACGTGTCTCACACTTCACGTTTTATTATTAACTGTAGCAAAAGGTTGCAATATTGAGATTGTGTTTTGCTGGTTTATTCTAAAAACAAGCTGTTCCTGTTTTTAACATTGAAACCATATGAATTATTATTATTATTATTATTATTATTATTATTATTATTATTATTATTATTATTATTATTATTAATGGTGGTGTTGGTGGTGGTGGTAGTAGTACTAGGAGCTTTACTACAGATTCTAGTTGTTCTAGATTAAAATAGGATGCTCAAATTATTGCGGTTCACATCCCCTAAAATGTGCCTTTTCCTCCCTCTAGTGGTTAATTATTATTTGCTCCAAGTCCTGACAGGCCACCGTTCACAACAACTGACCCATTTCAGTGTTACCAGATTGGATGGTGTTCCTCCTTTTTTAACTTCTTGAGATTACAGACTATTTGGTCAGATTTATTAGCTCCAATATCCAAATATTTACAAAAAGCTTTTCAAAGTCCACAGATCAGCAATTGTGGGAAAACGCTAAGCTTATTGAAGCACTGTTAGAGTTTAGAAAATAGAAATTTTTCAAATTTTTGGAATCTCTCTCAGTAGAGTCTCGTCGCTTGTTGGTCCACTCTGCTGGGGTTTTAGATCTGCATGGACAACCCGTGAACCATGGGATTGCCTGAAACACGTGGTGACTGGCCGTCGGTTCTTTATCAGTAAATATTTGACAACTTCGGCAGGACGGAATTGTGTTATAAGTACATAATGAGTCTATAAAAAATACACTGACCTTAGCTCATCAGGAGCTCTTGGTTGCAGGATTCCACTTAACCACAAAATGTTATAAAAAGGACACTATTATTTACTGTCCAGTGTCCCCCAAATGAGAATGGGTTCCTCTCAAGGTTTCTTCCTCATATAATCTTAGGGAGTTTTTCCTCTCTACTTTTTCCTCACGCTAATTAGGCATAAATTTCAGAGATTATAAACATTAAATTTTTTTATTGTTTCTATACTTATACTCTATACTGTGAAAAAAGTGCTACACAAATAAACTGAATTGAATTGAAAAAAATATCAATGTTAAGCTGTCATTTATCGAATTAGAAAAATAAATTATTTATGCTGATAATAGTAATTAACAAACTTATATTGTATACGAGTACATGTAATTTATTCAGGTATTAGTTGAAACCTGTTACCAATGTATTTTATGGTGAAAATTCCCAATGTGGCAACCCAGGCCCTGCCCTTGGCATGTACTGATCAGTACCTTGGAAAGCTCCACAGATCCAGATTTTAGACTACAAAGGAGATCCCGAATTCCAAACTCGACATATATACTATTCAACCCATACATAAAATGTAGGTCTACACATTAAACCAAATCTTATGTAGGCTACAGAAAAAATTGTATTTGTATTTTCTCTATGTTCTGCAAATCACAAGCTTATACATTTGTATACGTACTTCCTATTCGTAGTCCAGATATGTTAAAACCCTGGCTACTCTTTTACTATGTTATTGTATTTGAAGAATCTGCAGTTATTTTGCCTATTTAATTGTGTGATGAAATACACCACTGTTGCTTTAAAACGTGTCGACTCCTGGAGCGCTCTCTCTCTCTCTCTCTCTCTCTCTCTCTCTCTCTCTCTCGTTTGGTGTGAAATGTGACTGCATCCGTGTATCCCTGCTGTCAAAGCTCCAGGACATCTAGCTAGCTGCACGGTGGAAACAATTACATTGGTGATAGAAAGCGGATGAATGCTGGAACAAGTGTAGCGTTTGATACCGAATTATATAACTGCACTCGCCACTGATCAGTAAAAAAAAGTGTGTAAAACTTCATTTCACATTTACACAGTTGAAAACAGGCGTCTGGATGAACATTTTACGAGCAGGTTAAGGAAAAAAATACGAAGAATCCACCGCGGAGACTAAGGAAAGCTCTTTAGAGGAGCGTTTTGCTTGCGGTCGGTGCGCGCGACTTTCCCTGAAGTCGACGCTTTTCGCATAATGTCGAGGAAAAAGGCTTCAAAGGGCAAAGGCGGCAGCGCGAGCCCCTCTACAACCAAAGACAACAGTAACAAATCGGGTAAAAGTGGCCTGGTGGCTGGAGTTCAGGCTAATGGAGTGGTGCATCCGAGCCGACCATCTGTCAGCAGTAGTGAATTTTACGACGTCGCGTTCAAGGTGAGCAACAATGAAATACGTATCTCAATCTCAGAAATAAATGTTTTATCCATCACCTTTTGTCAAGGCCTAATTGTTTTGCATCTCTAACGGTACCCCTAAAAGTTTTTATATGTAACCCTACACCAGGTTTCTCTTAGACAACACGTTTCCAGGTAGAGCCTCTTTAGGAAGCTAGAACTCTTAACTGGCCATAGATCTCTTGGGGAGCCCAGGAATCGTTCTTTGTCACAGTCGTGATGTCCTCATGAAGACATTTCTTTTCTTAGAAGCTATTGTGTATATTTCCTTTTCAAAAACATTTTATGATGAATGTAGTTTCTTACTATTTCCCCCCTCACACTTACTTTTCATAGATTTGAGTTGGTATAAATATTTTAATAAGGATAAAAAATGAATTTAAAATAATTGTTTGAGTCTTAAGAGCAACCAGTTTTCATAAGGTAAACAGAATTTAAGCCATTTCAATGTAATCTTATTACACTGCTGTGCTGTTGTGACAACAGGTTTTCTGAAAACTTCTGATTACAGTTTTGTGGTTATTTTCAAAGAGATTCATGTAGTGCACAATTTAGAATTTTGTTTATTTCCAACTTATTTAATGGATATTTATTATTATATTATTTGTTGGATATTTTGCTTAAGTGGTTCATTAAGATCATAATCGTGTTGCACTTACATAATCAAACATGGACCTTGACAATTACTGTGTACATATCCAGTATTAGATATTTAAAATGAATATGTGTACCAGTAGCTATTAATGACTATGGCTCTATGACTAAGTTCTATGACGTTTCCCTTGCTCTGAATTTTTCACAAGATTGGATTGGTTAAACGAGTGATCAACACCAGCTTGTCTAAAACAATCCATACACTTATCAGCTACAGCCAGCATTTAGCTTTAAAGATAAGCATTCACCTGTGAGCACATAATGTTTGCTACACATGTTGTGAGCAGATGCAGAAGTGAGATAACCGAGGTTTAGTGCTGTGTGTAATTGACCGTGGCTGCTGGGTGCATTGCCAGATCCTGCAGAGTGCAAACAGCACATACGACAGCTGTGTCAATATGCCGCATAGTTTGAAACACTGGAAGTGCAGTGACTTAAAACAGTTACAGGTGGAGAAATACAAATAGAGAACATTCACAATAACCAGAGCCAATTAATGTGCAATCAAAAATAAATCACAGTGAGCATAATGGAATCAAATAACAGTTTGCATAATATCAAAGTTAATTTTGAACTAAATTACTACAGCCCTGAAGCAACAAGTATTGAAGTGAGAAGCAATCTATATAAACCCACAGCTGAAATTTGGCACATACTTGTTCCAGGTTTGCCAACTGTTCTTTTTTTTAGTCAGATGTCTTATCCGCAGTGGGCTGGTTTCAGTACCTGCAGGCTTTCATTTCATCCAAACAGAAGACACACAGCAAGGCCACAGTACATATTGAAAGTCATCATGATTACGACCTGTTCCCTACAAAAGTTACACCTTTCACAGTGAGAAGTTTTCTCAATATAAGGAGCAATTTTTCAGAATTAAAAACAAGTGCCCCAGTTTAACAATCAACAAACTTTCCCTCACTGTCACCATTTAATTTTAACAGTTGCAATTAATTTAGCATGATGTTATCTATTTAAAGACAAAAATTAATATATTAATATAATTAATACATTGAGGTTGATGCTTATCTTAATACATTAATATAAGCATATGTTGAGGTTACCTGAGGTTGAAAGAATAAAAATGGGAATCCTATATCAATTAACATATTGACAATAGGATTACGTCCAGATTTTTTAATCCTTATTCTATTCTTTGCTAGTCATACATTACTATTGTAGCCTAATATTTGACCTGTTTGTAAACTCACTGATTTCCACCATGGCACTGTTAATTCAGCACAAAATAACACAAAGAATTTGTGAAAGTGACTATTTCAAAGTAAATTCTTTTCATTTAATTAGTTTTACAATAAATTATGTGCACCTACAGTACCAAGCAACAGCATTAATTGCCCTGTGTAGGCTTTCTTATTTCATATGGAAAACAGTCCAAGAGTTTTTTTTTTGTAATGAAAACCTGCAGACACACTATAATTTGCATCCCATAAGAGAGCTACAAAAAATGAATGAATGAAATGCAATTGAGGTATAATGATTTAAAACTGACCTGTTTTATTTTCCAGCAGGATGAGTGTTCTAAATGTGCTGAAATGATCAAACATCAAACAGTATATTGCAAGGTTGTGTGTGCCACTGGGAAATAAAACTGATATCCTTCAGTCTGTTGGTGAATGACACACAGTTATTTTGTTAATTCAGTTGCATGATTAAAGAGTGCAAATAATAAATTTGCGCTGCACTGAAACAAGCGGCCCTCTGTGTGTAATCCAAATTATTAAACCTTGATTCAGCCTCAACCACAGCCTTTGATTCAGTTGAGTTTGATTCATGTAATACTGATAAGGCCCAGTAAATAACGTTGGACATTTTGAATAAGGTAATAACATGGCAGCCTCAGGACCCTTAAGGTTTGCCTGCCCTAATAAACTTTTCACAACCCTATATTTGCTTGTTTATTAGATGTACCAAAAAAAGCCAGAAAGGGGAAAATGGGAATAACAAAATGTACTTGTCTGGGGAAATGTACATGGTATTCAAAAATCTAAAAGAGCCATGGTGGTTCACGTTGTAGACATCCAAGAAAGGATATCTTCTAAGTGTTATGTTGGTGTTTCACCATATGAGCAGATGGAAGGAGCAAGGAAAGGAAGGAAAAAGGAAGAAGACATTTTTGTCTGTTTAACTGTAATCTTATGCAGTGAGAACTGATTTGTTTATGTTTTTAGAAAACAGATGGATAAGGAAAGGTGAAAAAAATGACAAGGTAAAAGATTATTTTTTCCTTTTTAATAATCTTTTACCTTGTCATTTTTTTCACCTTGTCAATATTTTTCAATATTGAAGGTTTATTTCATACCTCTTTACCACCATCTCTTGCAATTGGTGGTAAAGAGGTATGAAATAAACCTTCAATAAGGTTAGAGGAAGCAGATTAAACAGACATGTTGGTGTCTGAAACTGATGACACCACTTAAACTTGCCCAGCTAACCCAATAAGTTTAATCCCATCAATGCCCACGGCATGCTCTAACTGCAGGAGAAAAGGAACACACAACTGCCTGAACTGTTGGAAGCTTTTATAATCAACTTTCATAAGTCTCATAAGTTGCTATTCAGATGTATTTAATATTATGGTATACAAATCAGTAGTCAAATAGAGATGGGTATTAT
Source organism: Bagroides melapterus (assembly GCA_028566695.1). Classification (NCBI taxonomy): domain Eukaryota; kingdom Metazoa; phylum Chordata; class Actinopteri; order Siluriformes; family Bagridae; genus Bagroides; species Bagroides melapterus. The sequence goes on along the minus strand of JAOTRN010000025.1, from coordinate 11,204,775 downwards.
TCAAATCCAGACATTTGAAGTGAGGAAGAAATTACATAGAGGTTCATTCAAATAAAAAAAAAATAGACACTGAACTTAGAATATAGATGCAGTTGTATAGGAAAGTGTTGAAACAGTTATGATACTCAAAATAACCTCTTTGTTATTTTCTTACTGCTCCACTGGCCATGTTACATCGTTATTAAGCTGTGCAATTACAACTGACCCAACGTTTCCTGTCCAATCCATGTTCTGCTAACACTGTTGTACTTGTGTTGCAAATGTATTGCTTGTGAATAGGGATGGAAGAAATATTGGTGCTGATGGTTTCCTGGCAACAAATGGTGTAATTGTGAAAAGAGTTAGGGTAAAACTGGGGTTAAGTTTAAAACTCATACACTCTACATACATACATACATACATACATACATAGATCCACCAATCAGCCATATTACAATCACCTGCCTATTGTGTAGATAACTCTTGTGCCACCAAAATAGCGCTGCACCATCAAGGCATGGACTCTACAAGCCCTCTAAAAGGCTGTTGTGGTATCTGGCATTAAGAGGTTAACAGTAGTTCCTTTAAGTTGCAAGGTATAACCTTCATGGATCGAATATGTTTGTCCAGCACATCTCACAGATGCTCAATTGGTTCGAGATCTGGGGAGGCGACTTCAACACCTTTTAGAATTGTGACAATCAACTGTCATGTTCCTCAAACCATTCCAGAACAATTTCTATAGTGTGACAGGCCAGGTTACCCTGATGAAAGATGTTTTTTTACCACTGAGAATACCACTGTTGCATTTTCTTGGGTGTACTTTTTCTGCAACAATGTTTAGATAGGTTGTGTGTTTGAAATAACATCAGCATGAATGCCGGGATCTAAGGTTTCCCAGGAGATCATTGCCCAGTGCATCACACTGCCTCCTCCAGCTTGTCTTCTTCATACAGTATAGCGCATCCTGGTGCCATCTCTTCCCCACATACTGTATGCAAACCCAACCATGATGTAAAATAAAATCTGATTCATCAGACTAGTCTTTATTGCTCAAAGTGATTCATCAGACCAGGCTTCCGTTGCTTTATTTTTCAGTTTTGATGCTCATGTGTCCATTTTAGACACATTCAGATGTGGACAGCTGCAATTTACTGTGTGTTTTCAGACCTTTGTATCATATTCAACGATAACTCCTCAGCAATGTCTGCTACAGTAACTCGTCTGTCAGATTGGACCAGACAGGCAAGCCTTCTCTTTCAATGCACATCAATGAGCCTTGGGTGCCCATGACCCTGTCACCAGTTAATCATTTGTCCTTCCTTAGTTCACATTTGGAGGGGGCTAACCACTGCATACCAGGAACACCCCACAAGATCTGTTGTTTTGGAGATTCACTGAGTCAGATCCTTACGCTGACCAACTTTTACTGCACATCAACTTTGAGAACTCACTGTTCACTTGCTGTTTACTACTGGCAGGTGCCACTGTTGTAATATAATCAATATTACTCGCATATTATATACAGATGTACCATAAATTATAAATGAATATAATACGAATAATACAAAACACAAATCATTTAATAGAATATATATTTGTAATGTATATTTAATGTAAATAACTTGCAACTAGGCAAAATGTATAACAGAGATGCTTTCTATCATCTTATGTGCTTGTGTGTGCTTTTATAATTCACTTTTTAAGCCACAACAGGTGTTTTTACTTATTATGGATGCCATTTTCTCCTTGAATCTGCATTAAAGTTGGGTCTTGACAACTGGCAACAAAAGCACAGTTTTGAACCTAACACAGCTAGAAAAATATCAGTACAGAGACAGATTATAAATGTCACTCCCCCTGTTGTGCCACTTGTGCAACTGTTGACAAGTTTATTTCTGACTTGTAAAAATTGGCATATGCCCAAAGAAATCAGCAACATGCCATGTTATACACTGTCCCTCATTCCTCTTGGTTTCATAATCCAAGAACAAATTACCTCTCATAAATAATCTGCATACTGTATAATACAATTGGAAGATAAGCCTTCCAGACAATAGGTTTTGAAATTTATCATTTAATATAAAATAAACCTTTCTTGGTAGACAGTGTAATGTTTTTAAGAAATGAGAAAAAAAAAACATGCACTTTTATTTAAGAAATTAAAAGAGCCAGTGTTTTCTTTTAGTCTCTGGGGTAAAGGTTAAGGTTAGTTTAATGGATTATGGATGCAAACCATTAATTAGCTCTATGAGTTAAGTCAAAGGGTTTTCCTCACAAGAACAGTAAGGTTTGTTTATGCATGTGTGTGTGTGTGTGTGTGTGTGTGTGTGTGTGTGTGTGTGTATGTGTGTGTGTGTGTGTGTGTGTGTGTAGTCAACACTAATGAGTTATCTTTGCTCCAGGTGATGCTGGTAGGTGACTCAGGAGTAGGGAAGACCTGTCTCCTAGTGCGCTTCAAGGATGGAGCATTTCTGGCTGGCAGCTTTATTTCTACTGTGGGAATTGACTTTAGGGTGAGTGTGACATACACAAGACACAAGAAATTAAAAAATGTTTATTTGCATAGATGCTGATTTATTAAAAAGGTATTTCAGAACATTACCTGTAGGTAATGTGCTTTTTAATAAACCTGCTATTTTTGATATATTTATAGTGTTAAGATCAGCACTCTTTGTATTGTTTATCTGTTTATTGTTTTATCTTTTGGTAATGTTGGGCAGTTTAGCATTAATATACCCTCATAGAATTGCCCAAGGGATGTCCAACATGTCAGAATAATAATTTTATGTCCCTCACAATTCTTATGAAACATCTGGTTTTCCCCCACTTCCCAAAGCCATCCGAGTAGGGGAATTAGTTACTCTAACTTTCTACTAGGTTTAAATGATTTCAGAAATGTTGTGTATGTGTGTTGTGTATGTAGTGGACTAGAATACTTTTTTGAATAGCACTGGAACAGTGAAGCATAATTTTAACAGTGTAACTACTTCAGTTTCCTTATTAGGGCATATATTTAATTTATATGTGTCGGAATCAGTTTTCTTTTCATATGCATTAAGATGCTGTATTTTGTATGCGGCTGTCCTTGTCCCATAATATGAATTTTCAAACTGATTCAAGCTACATGGTGATTTTAGCAAAAACAATATGCAAACAATAAATTGGGGTATAATATAGTATGCTTATGATAGTGTATGAAGCATACAATCATCTAAACAAACTTTCTGGAATCTGTGACATACAGTAGTGTCAGATTTTACCCCACAATACCATTCTGCATTATGAATCAAGTCTCTGTTACTGTGAAATGCAGAACAGTGTGTGACTTGCTTGCTTGCATGAAGTGTTACATTCACAATTATTTATTTGGCTGATGCCACATTTAAATATATTCATTTTTCAAATCAAATTGGCAAAATAAAGTGCTACTATTCAGAAGCCAATTCATGACCACAAAGCTAAGTGTCTACCCACTGAAATAAGTATATGGGAGAATCAGAGAATCACAATAGCAAGTGCTAGCTGTTTTAAAAAAAAAAACAATACTATGTTAAACTAAAACTGCATCGTCCCACATTATGTTGAAGCACAAAATATAGTATATCTTTGCATATTTTATTCATTTATATATTTTGGTTAAGCACCAATGTTTCTGGAGTCAGCCATATACATGCTGTCAGAGGAAGAAGTTTTTTTTTAAATCATTATATTTGAATAATTGTTGCACAATCAGGTTAATGCATTTCTTGCTCTATTCCATTACCAGGCTGAAGGTTCTACTTTATTGTACTTCACAGCAAGACTCATTTGAATAATGTTACCTCTGTACTTTTGTGTGATTTGTAAGCTACCCAAATACATGCAATCCCAATGCTACCTGTGTATGTGTGTAGAACCACAGAGAAGGTTGAAGGGTGGATAGACCTGGGAGAATTGCTACTTGAGTACAAAGAACTGGTGGAAAAAAAACGCCACATGGCGTATGTGTGTGGGCGAGTGTGTTTGAGAGTGTACAATAGAACAGACTTTTCTGAACAGCGTGTGCAGTGGGCTGGTCATAAAGTACCAAGAGGGGAGGTAGGGGCTGCTAAAAATATAATTAGAGATGGAAGCAGTCTCTATAAAAGAGAAACTATATCTCAGTGGGCTTTTAAGAGGTTTCCTCAAGGAACCACAGTTTACTTTTTAATGAAAGATTGAGGCTTACACTGATGAGTTACCCAACCTTAGCTGTAAAAACTGCTGTTTTTATGAAAACAATATTAGCTTGCCATGAGACATTGCTAAAAATAAAATACACCAGTTAAGTTTAATGATACAGCAAAAGGAACACTGAGCCCATGTATTTAGTGTGGTGAATAATTAATTCAACTAATTTGTTGCTGCAAACATTTTAGTGAATAGAATCCTATTAGCAGTATGACATCAGTTCTCCCATTTAATACAAATGGGAACATTGTGGGATTTATTCACATCATTTTTGCACAGCTTTGTTTCAATGTGAGGATAAGCTCTCAAGATTGCAAATATGCAATAATGTTTTTAAAAAAAAAGTTTGGGGCAAGGAGTGAAAGATTTGTGGTGTTAGAAGAGTTGGTACAATGGTTAACGTTAATGGTATGTTATTTATAAAAAGGCCAGAGGGTACTCAAGCAAGGCCATTAACCCTACCTGCTCCAGGGGTGCCTTATCTTGACTAGCCCTCAGCTCTGACCAAAGACTTATTGCATGCTGGGATATGCAAAGCAAATAATTTCACTCTAATATGTATATGTGACAAATATAATAATTTTTTATCTTCTTTTGCTTGTTTGATGACTGGTTATTCAAAAAAAATGGTTTGAAAAGAAGAATACTGTCATTAGGTCCAGCGTGCCAATTTGAGATTAAAATTTTTACAAACCTCAACTCAGTTCAACTTGCCAAACCACAATGATATTCCATAAACTAAAATGCTATATTGTGGTATGGGGTAGAATTGCAGCAGGACCACAAACCAAATGCCAATATAGTTAACAATCATTGTTACACTAAAGTAAACCCAAAAAAGAAAATATAAGTGACTTGAGTAGTTGAAGTGTTATAGATAGTAGAATAATGGTAAACAATTTCCTTCAGCTTTTTGGATGAAATAAACAAAAGGGTTAATAGAGTACTGATACTGAATAAATAAATTAATGATGTCCTTGGTGCACCATGCATGTTCCTGTACACAAACCTGCCATTATAACGAGATAATCAATGTTATTCACTTCACCTGTCAGTGAATTGCATATACACCATTCAGCAATAACCTTAAAACCACTGACAGGAGAGATGAATAACATTAATTAGCTCATTACAGTGGCACTTGTCAAGGGGTGGTATAATTTAGACAGCAAGTGCTTACATGGAGCAGTGGAGGAAGATGGCCTGATCTGATGATTCACATTTTCTTTTAATTCATGTGGAGGCCATGTGCATGTGTGTTGCTTTTCTGCGGAAGAGATCGCACCAGAAGAAGGCAAGCTGGCAAAAGCAAAAGCTTCTCCTTCCCACCCTCAGATACTACGGCTTCTGCTCGAATTTCAGCATGTCTTGCAGACATCTCGTCGTGGATGTCAGCTCATCAGTTAAAGCTCAATCCAAGCAAAACTCAACTGCTGATCATTCCAGGTGAGACACACCCAGGTCAGGATCTTTCAATATCCCTACACAATGACCTGATCTCCCTTTCAGACACAGCTCGCAACCTTGGGGTAACCTTGGACA
>JAOTRN010000025.1:11139264-11167247 GCA_028566695.1 Bagroides melapterus | reverse complement strand
CCAAAGCACTCTGTCATAAAGACTTCTGCTTCAGAAAGCGACTCTTTTGTGTACAGTGTAATATTGCATTCTTCTACTTTTTCCGTGACACTGTCCTCAGTTAGTTTAACTTGTTCAACTTTGTGTGGGCAGTCCTTTGCCCAGTGGAACGTACTTTGACATACAACACATTTAGAACTGCTCCCATACCTGTCCAGTGGGTTTGTGCCAGGCAGTGGTGCCCTTGATTGTTTATTTTGGGGCAATGTGCCTCTCTGTCGCCTCTGTTCTGTCAAATATTCACTTTCCTGATTAATTCCCACTGCTTTGGCACAAGCATTTCCTGCAAAAATCCTCTTTAACGCCGACTTCATTGACACAAAAGTCAAATCTGAACATGCCGTTAGCGCTAACTGTCGGTCTTTCATTTCCAAGCACGCGGTATCTAGTAGTTTAAAAGCTAATACTGCATCGGGAAGCTCCATTTTGTACTTGCACATGCGTGTGTAGCGTTGTTCAAAGTCGATGATGTAATCCGTCATAGATACACCGCTATCTCTCTTAATTCGGTCAAAGTTCGAGTAAGCTTCATAGGTTCGGTCGTTTTCTTCCTTTAGAAACAAACCATCAAGTTTCGTTAGTAAAGTCGCCATGCCGCTGTCCGTATTCAAATCGGTATTTCCATTGCAGTTTCCCTCGCTCTTCCCGACAGCGCCAAAGCCACTGCAAGAGCCTGTTTACTTTTTTCAAGCTCGGTAACTCTAATCCAAACTCCAACTTCATTCTTCCCGCTCTTGTAAGGTTTTTCTTTGTCAAAGGTTGGTGGTATTCTGTAATTGCTAACCATCCTCTGCTACCAATGTTAACCGATAAATGACAAAATCAAGAACTACTCAATCACACCTTTAATACCACCCGCCGTCCAGCTTCCACACTTACAGAAAAAATAAACACATATGCAACATCCGCAACCCCCCTTGAACATTTTCTTACCCACCCCCTTTTCACAATAAGAGCCCTCATTTACCCCCCGGTAAATTATAGCACACATCTTTTATAGAAGCAGTTATATGGAACTTAACACTGCCTTCCGCCCCACAGATTGGCAGTACAGTAGTGTCTGCACCTGCAGCAGAGGAGAGGTAGATATCTCCTAGCTCTATGAGGTGTGCTGTGTGGCTTCACCCATAGGGATTATGGCTCACTCCATTAGGTGTATCGCCTTGCTCAGGTGTAGGGTTGTGCTGCGGCGGCCTGGTCCTCTCTGTACACCCATATCAGGTTCTATAACCTGTTCCTGGACCCCACTCCAGGGTCTGTTGTACTGCAGGGCACAGTCACCTATCGGTTAGTGGCGGCGTGGGTACTGACATTCCCAGAGTGTCAACTTGATGCTGTGTCGAGTTCCCTTGAAATGGAACTACACCGGGTTACATATGGGAAGAAGAAGAAGGGAACGAGACGCTGTGTCGCTTTCCACACTTTTCAAGCCATTAAATTGGCGTGTGTGAACACAGAGCTTTGAGAACACAAATTCCTCAAAGAAGCATTCCTATAGCTTCAACTTGACGCAGCATCTCGCTCCCTTCTCAGGGAACCAGGTTACATACCTAACCTGGTGTAGTTTTTTTGCTTGCCCATCAAAAACTGATTATCTGTGTAATCTGTCTACAGATGCTTGTTAATATGAATTCTTAAGTTTGCAATCTAACCTGGCATCTTCAGCAAGCTAAATTTCCCACACCTTGCAATTATAGCCTGTTCAATTTGCATAGTCAACTTGTCATTCAAGTCTTTTAAATCAATATCATTAATAATTGATGATTAATAATCATTAAGTCTAGGGGTAGACTACTTTGCATGTAGTCTAAGTTTATCAAATTTGTGCATCCGTTTATCCCATGCTAAAATGTAGGTTTGTACATGTTAACCAGTGGCAAATATTTTTTGCAAAAAAAAGAATTTTTTGCATAATAGCATTTGCATTTGTGCAGACTATTCAAATGTGATCAGATTTTTCATATGGTTATAACATTTTTTCAACACTAAACCATGCCAAACAAGATTTTGTTCATTTTTTTGTTCGCTGAGTTTGATCATGACCATGACCATGCTTACCATTATTTTTAGCAGGTTGCCTATTGATTTTAATCCAAACTAACCAGATGTTAAGCTTATGTATGTTACATGCAGTACATAGACAAGGTTAGAAATAAAGTGATATATTTCTTTAAACCAATGCCAATATTATTACTTATTATTTATATTACTGATAACTCTCTTGCCATGTACATGTGTTTGTGTGTTAAAGGAGTTTGGGGTGCCTTTTATGGAGACAAGTGCCCGATCTGGCCTTAATGTGGACCTGGCTTTCACTGCCATAGCAAAGTAAGTAGACCTTCCATGTGCAATTCTGAGGACAGTTTAGATAACAATACACGTGAGAAAATATTTTGTGTGGTCTTTGTTCATGAGAATGATAAAAAAATATAATCTGAATTAAGAGACTCTGCATCTGTAAGGTGGCAACAGCATATTTTAAACAACCAAATAAGTGAGGAAGCACTGTGCATTTGCAGATATATGCATTTGCAGTATAAAGACAGTTAAATATTCTTATTCATACAGTTATAAAACACACAAAGCAAATATGAACATTTTGTTAATAGTTAAAGATGTTTTAAGTAATGTTACAACACTTGCAACTGTTCAAAAACCAGTTTTGCATACTTAGACTTAATTCAAAGCAGACTATCCTTGTGCAATACCATGCAAGGTAGTGTACCCTTTCGAGATGTACTCTCGCATTGCATCAGATATTGACCATATGGGAATCTTTCCCTACTTCTCCGAAACACTGAAGCCTGATTGGTAACGTCCGTGGGAGTAAGCGGACAAATGGCGTTTCAGCCCGCCATGTTGAGCGGGGCTTTCTGCCTATATAAGCCCCACTGAAACGCTGTACTTCACCATTCACTATTATTAAGCCACCTGCAGAGCCTAACAAACTTCAGCAAGAGTATGTTAGTACCCAGCCAACAAGTCATGTTCCTAGGGGTGACATTGGCCTCTCTGCAGATGAAAGCAGGGCTGTCACCGGAACGCATCAATACTATCTGGTCACATGTGGCTTATTTCAAAGGGGGCGACAAGGTGATCAGCAAGGTCAGGGAAGAAATTTGCAGGGTATTGCTGGTCGCTCCGGAATGGCCGACCAAGCCCTGGTTCCCCGGGAAGGTACAGATGCTGTATGCGCCCCTGTGGCGCATCCTGCACAGGAGGGATCTGTTATCCCAGGCAGGCGGCATGATATACCACCCGCAACCAGAACTGTGGAGACGTCATGTTTGGCATCTGGATGGAACCACACAGACCTCTCTCCTGAGGTCTTGAACACTATTTCAGAGGCAAGAGCATCTGCCACAAGGTGGCTCTATGCTCGGAAATGGTCCATTTTTCAGAGCTGGTGCGGGCCTAAGGATATATACCCTCGGATCTGGGATGTAGCTCCAGTGCTGATTTTCCTTCAGGAGCTGTGGCAGAAGGAGCCGTTCACCACTCCGTGCAGCTGCTTATTGGTTTTGGTGGCCGGGCCAAAGGGCTCCCAGTCACAAAACAAAGAATCTCTAGATGGATAGTAGATGCAGTGGTCCTGGCCTATAGGTCAGTGGACACTCTGTGCCCCCTGGGGATGAGGGCCCACTCCACTCGGAGCATAGCCTCCTTATGGGCGTGGTCTAGCAGTGTCTCCATCTCTAATATATGTGAGGCGGCGGGGTGGTCCTCCCATCCACTTTTGTGAGATTCTATAACCTGGATGTTCATAACGGTTACTCACGAACCCTGGTTCCTCTGAGATGATGGGAACGAGCATTGCGTCATTAGCCATGCCTCAGCACTCCTGACGACCAGTCGACTTCAGTCGAAAAGCTGGTGGCGTTTCAGCGGGGCTTATATAGGCAGAAAGCCCTGCCCAACATGGCGGGCTGAAACGCCATTTGTCCACTTACTCCCACGGACGTTACCAATCAGGCTTTAGTGTTTCAGAGAAGTATGGAAGGATTCCCATATGGTCAATATCTGACGCAATGCTTGTTCCCATCATCTCAGGGAACCAAGGTTACGTTTTCTTATCATTGATATTTGAACTTGATGGTAAAACAAGAGGTTTTACTCATGGGCTCATTCTACCTAAACTTACCAGACCTCCTCTGCTAGCATTATTCAGTTGTGAGGAATTTTCAGCCTTCCTGTTGTTTTTCTCTCCTCATCCTTGCAGAGAGCTGAAGCACAGGTCCATGAAAGGTGGGGATGACCCAAAGTTTAAATTGCATGAGTATGTCAACAAGGAAATGAAGACCAGTGGCTGCTGCAGGACCTAAAAACCACAAGTGGGTGTGTTTGTGTGTACATATACACATGGTTATCATAAATGTGTTTACATTTACCCAGCTATGGGAATTTCTTTTGCATACAGTATGTCTGTGGACATATGGTTCTTATGACTATGTTTAAATTTGTCCATGTGCATCATGTGTTTGTGTGAGCATATGTACACTGAACACATGATAAATTATGACAATTAATAGTGTGCTGCATTTTATCAGCTTTGTTGCATGTGTTAATTTTTAATTCATTTAAAGCTTGGGAGAGCCTTGAAGGGCTCATGGGTACAATATTTAATTCATGCTGTTTCTAGAGTAGCACAATTCTGCTATTTTCAATTTCAGAAGCAGTCAAGCAATACCACAAACATGTAGTTATAAAATGTTACATCTTTTTGTCCACTAAAGAAATTTGGTGCCACATGCTACCACATTCCACATGCTATTTTATATAGTCAATGAAATTTAAATTAAATCCAAATCGGATGAATAATGTAGGAAACAGCTTTTTACATTTAGCATTTAGTCCCCCACTCAAACCCACCCCCTTTTAAAAGGCCAAAAGAATTATACAATTGGCAGCTCAGCTGTTTTAATGCCAGATAAAAGGTCTACAGTTGATTTCAAGTATAGCATTTGCATTTGTAATTTGGTGTTCTTAACTCAATATGAAGTTTAAAGAGCTGTCATTGCCAGTGCAGCAAGCCATCATTTGGTTTAAAAACAAAGCCATAAAAGAGGCCGCATTCTGTTTATTAGGCTAATTACTTGGTAAACTTTTAAAACAAAAGAATGACCACAGGGACATCTAAAGGCGTGTAATACCTCACAAAATAACTTTTGTGAATGACAGAAGAATTCTTATGTAGGCGTATATGTGACCAAGTCAACAGTCAGTTCACCAGAGTACAGAGGGTTTGAAATATTATAGGTTTTGTAATTCCTACACCATTCACCCAATTTGCAACCTGAAAAAAATTGTAATACATTTTTGAATAAATTATGAAAAATGACAGTCCATGGCAGCTCAAGTACACACTGTCATTGAAGCAAAAAGCAATTCATGTAAATATTATAATGCTTCTACTTTTTAGTTGTTGTCATAATAGAATTTGTAATGAAAACTGTTTGTGTTTATGTGCGTGTTTAGAGAAAGACATCCAATTGTCAAGAAAGGAAACTACATAACTCCTAATATTCAGCCAAATTTAATTAAACATATAAAACAAATGGGCTGTTTCAATAAAGATGCCAGGCCACGGCTTACTGGCAATAATTTAGTTTGCATAAAATTTACGTCATACTTTGTTCAGTTCTTACCATGACACCCTGAATATTGGGGAAACCCCCAACAATGTATGTGATGTGTGATGAACAAAGTTTGAGGACTGACGTGTTGGAGTGTGACCACACCAGTTTCACATCACAGCCATGTTTGGACACCAGCAGTTAATTAAATGGAAAGGTATTTGCTCCAAAACTCATATTCTGGAGCTTTGAGCACATGAGCTACAATAAGGGTGTTTCTGACAAATTACTGATGTTGTTTTTGACAAATTACTTGGTACAAAAGTACATGTTAAAGCTACAATAAATGTTTTCTTGCTTTGTGCAGATATTACAAGTGTTTTTTGATTGCCAAATTTTAAATCAGCTTTCATTATACAGTTAATTCAATTTCAATTTTGTTTCATATATATGTTCAGTGTAGTTTAGTGACAAAAAATCTTCATTACAGCTTTAACAAACCATTTTTTTTGTTCTCTGTCCTTTATGAATGGAAATACTAACAGTTAAAGATATCTTTGGATAAAAGTTGAAAGTTATATATTTTGCAGAATTTGTATTTTCTGTATTTTCTTATATACAATGCAAGCAGATCATGTTCATTTTACATAATTCTTTACATACACATCAGTACATAAGTGTTATGTCTTTTTGATATATTCCAAATCACTTAGAAGTACTATTTAGATTAACCTTGAATATTGAGGCAAGAAAATAAATACTTTTAATTTAAATGTAAATTACACAATTGTAGATGTGTTACTTTTTCATTTTGTAAATCATTTTGTAAAGTAATTGTATACTGAAACCAGGAAAATCTATGTTAACCTTATATTTTATGTATGATTCTATGGACTTTACAGTGCCTATAGAAATTCTATACACCTTTTCGAAATGTACACATTTTGGCTGAACAGACCAAATTTGATAAGTGAATGTAGTAAAACAATATATTACCATTCTTTTGGCTACCCTCTTGTACATTCTGTTAAACTCTAATGGTATTACTATGATGTGCACAATCTACCCATTCTCTTATAATGGTGTATAATTCCTCTCTTGTTCTTGCAAGGTTCTTATCTCTGTCTTGTTTGTTCATGCATATACGTTTTGCTGGTGTCAGGCATTGCATATATTTGCAGACATCACTACCCTGCAGTGGGCATCTGTGTCCAAGTATCTGATTAGATTTGATCTGATTAGACTAGATCAAATGTTTATACTATTGATTGTCTATTCATCCATTCTCTACACCGCTTATTATACTGGAGACCTGGGGCACAGGGCAAGGTAGAACCTGGACAAGATGCCCGTCTATAACAGGGCTCACACAAACGTGTTAATCACCAGTGCCCCCATGCCCCCAGTGATTGCGTTATTCCCAATCTACATAGTTTGCTATATATTTTCTAGAATCCACATTAAGATGCATTATCATTAGATTTTATTTAGTATAAAATATAGTAATACATCTTTTACAAATCAGTACATAAGAGAAACTAACCAGAGTTGTGTTGTATTGCTGTTTCCTGGCATATATTTGTCAATTTTGTTTTTCCACTATTATCAATATATTGTTATATATTCCAAAGTATCCACTGAATACTTTAAGATGCATTATCGTTAGCTATAATTTTAAATAAACAGTACATTTGATTTGCAAGTAAACATCACAATATTGTGGCAATATGAGGAAAACCAAATTGACTGACAAATTGATATGACATACAGTATATGCCAAGATACCGCAATAAATGGCAAACTCTGGGTCATTTTTATGCACTGGTGTATAATATAGTGGTAAATTACTTGTACCAACTAGTACATTTGGAAAAATCACTCATTGCTTCTGCTTGACAGAACTATCAGAAACCCTGGTAGCTGAATGCAGTTGAAAGCAGGTTACACTCATCTTAGCTGTCATTTTAAAGACAATGGAGAATGTGTCATATTTTATTTCTTTATGAAAAGCTCTTAGATTAACATTGCTTTTGCAAAGCAATTGGTAACACCAAAGTTTTTTTTTAATCACATTTCCTTTGATTGTGCTTATAGTCCTGGGTTATAATCTGAATGGTGCTAGATATCGTGTTAACCTGTAATATGAAATCAGATCATTCTGTGGGGTATGTAGACCTTGTATAGGCACTGTTTAGTGTGAACTGATGTGAAGATACATGAATGTAACACATACATATATGCATATGCACCTAAAGCTTATTCTCAAAAGTTTGCCAATTGGCATTAATTGTGCAGTTTACACAGTTATATTTGATTTTTATAGGCATTTTTCATTGTCAACATGTTTACCTGGTTCATTGAAAGACAATGTGATATTTGTACATTCTGATTTCTCTTTGTAACTATAGATTGTATCCTAGTAATGCATTGTGACCTTTTGGAAACATTAAACTTCTTGTGCAATAATCTTATGTTTAAATAAAGTTATAACATTACAAACACAAGATTTTTTGGTTCATGACAGATGGCATAACTCATGATGGATGGCAATAAATGAAGTGCCCTTAAATAGTAAGACCTGTAACAGTAGTGCATTCTTATAGAGGATATTTAGTGTTTCAGACTGCTTAATTTTCAGGTAAGACACATAGGCAGGGGCACGTTTTCATTCAAAATAATTTTATGCACAGATTATACACAAAGCTCATCAGTTTTAGTGTATAATATTGTTTACATAATCAAATTTTTCTTTCTTCAGTGCTCAAACAAGTACACAAGACTCTCATCGCAACACAATATAACACACAATTAAATAAATAAATATGGGGAGTTTCACCAAACACATTGGCCTGGCATGTTTGAATGTCTCTCAGGTGATAGAGGTTAAGGAAGTATGAATTGTAATCCAATCAAAATTGAATCCATTTTGTACTGATCTGTTCTGACATGGGGCCTCATTTATAAAGACTGCATAAGCACAAAAAATGAATCAGGAATGTGCGTACTGAACCTCCTACAGAAAAACCAGGACACATAAATGCTTGGCGGTGTACATTGTATATTTATGGAAGCTTTCACTCATGTGTAAGAGCCATCCACAAAATTTTAGAAACAACAATGTGTTGTTGTCTTCATATCAAATTATGCTCCATAAGTGCATACAGGCTTCTTGGACATAAGGAGCATTAAAGCATAACATTATTTTTATGAGATGCTTATTTATTTGTGTAAACTGGTTGATTAGTTTTTTCTTTGTATTGATATTTATTCCCCCAATTAACTTTGTGCTGTCTACAGATTAATTCCCTAGCTGAAATAGTAAAGCATTAAATATTAGTATTATCAGCTGTGAAGTAATTTCACACATTTTCCAATCTATACTTATCTAAATTACAAATCTAATAAGCTGCATAACTATATTAAACGGGTAGATGTTTAAGTGACCTTTTTGGTATTGCTAGAAGACCTCACCAACCGGGAACAATAAGACGAGAATGTTTTTAGATACCCCAAAGATTTCTTTTCCAAAGAATACTAGCATTAGTAAAAATAAGTAAAATAGGTAGGAGGCCTAACTATCTAAGACAATCAGAATGTTTATAAGAAGAAATTTTATGCCATAGAATTTTTACTTGTTTAAGAAGGCTGTTTTAAAAAAAATTAATAATAATAATAATAAATGTGGAGTTTCCTACTGACAGATAATATTGTTGCAGTAATATACCCAGTAATTTAAATGTCTAATTAAATGGAGTCCCACAGTGCTGCTTTTCAATGACTTATAAGGTCCAGCCTGTAGCGTAGCTATCCCCAGCCTAATAGGGAATAATTAACCAGCGAGGTCAGGAGTACCACAATTGAAATATTCCTACATTCAATTAGCTTCAAGATTAATTACAGGTAGTGCAGCACTTTGATCAACCCTTATTTCATCTTAAAATTAGAAGTTCTTTAATCAGAACAGATATAGATGAATTTATGTATTAATAGGAAAAATTTGTCTTGTGATGTTTGTATAGATATGTTCGTTACTAGAAGAAACTAACTTGTTTTAATAAAACAAAAAAAGGAACACGATGGCAGGCTAGAGAGCCTAATTACATTTCCAGGAGCCAACCTCTTGGAACCGTGTGTTGAGCTGTGGAGCAGGATTAGAAAGAACAATGTGTACCTCTCCACTTATTAATTATATTATATTAATTATATTGAAAAGCTGGTTCATCAGATTCCTTACTCTGTTAGTGAAGAACCCAAAATAAAAATACAATTTTCAGCAATGCTTTTCTCTTTGAGGTCTTTTGCAATAACTATTTATGGATATTAATAGTTAACACTAACAATGCAAGAGGAAAGGACTTTCTACCTATTTTCAAGATTACTGTAATTTATAAAGCATAAACGGTGGGCAGGTGGACAGATGCAAGATTTTATTAATCTGATTTTTTTTTGCAGAAATTTCCTGTTTTATGTGTGTACAAACATTCCCTCTAGAATTCATGCAAAGTCTTATAAATGAGTTCCCTGCTCATTTTTGGGTCACTTTTACTATGTCACCATAAAATGACATCTTTTTCAAGAAAGACTTGAAAGAATTATTATTTACTTGAAGCAACTGGGATAAAATATGGATGTGCTAGTGTGCAGTATTTTAAAGCAGAGTTTGCACAGTCATTGTACCAGCCCAGTCCGAGCATTCTGAAGCTGATCTCATTGTTCTTCTCTGTGCCCCATTATGATAGGCTTTGGTGCTGTGCATTGCTACAGGCTTTCATATAATTTCTTAGCTCGATTCCCAGAAAGAATCACGGCTTATGCTTGAAGTGAGCCTCAACTGCATTAGGAAAGAACAAAAAAGCAAACAATTAGATCAGAAAGTACTGTCTTATCAATTGCCAAATTTAGCAAATTCTAACAGCATGTGTATTTGCTACAAGCTCTGTACAAAAAACAAAATATGCTGTGCAAGTCTTTATCGTAGTCCAAGTGAATCCAAATAATTTAGAAAAACTCCAAATATGAGACAGTGTCTGTAAAACAGCATCAGGATTGCTAGCTGACTTTCTAAGGATCAATCATTTTTAATTAGATGAAGATGTAACAGAGATGCAAGAAAGGAAGAAATACACCAAGAATGTTAATAACTATGACAGAGACAAATGACAGACCTTGAAATAGTAAAAGTGAAGAATATAAATGGAAGGTCACCTGCGTACTCCTGTGGTAGCATGGGTCTGTTGATGACACTCTGAAATACAGCTATCCAATCTTTCTGTTCCACCTCTGTCTCACAAGCAAAGAGGAATTTTCTGTCTGGGGTCACAATGGTGATGCCAAACTGCCAGTGGTAGCCCTGCGTGGAGGGGGGCAGGCCTGGTACTACAGTGTAGCCACTTTCCTTACTACCAATGAACACTTCCCCTCGTGCATAGGCATCCTATGTAGAATGTCAGAGTGTTAGCATTAGCATTAGTTTCTAAGAAACTATGCCATAAAATTTTCACTTGTTTAAGAAGAGTCTGTATTAAACCATTCAATAAATAAAAGTTTCCTACTGACAGATAATGTTGTGGTATACCCAGTGAATTAAACTTCTCCAGTGTATAAATATTTCAGAAAATATCATTCAGCTCATTTTATACTGAAATCGGTGAAGGAGTCCCACAATGCTGCTTTTCAATGATTTGGTCCAGCCTTATAGCATAGCTATCCCCAGCCTAATAGGGTTAACCAATGTGGTCAGGAGTACCACAATATAAATATCCCAATAATAATAATACCCCAAAATAATACAATCAATTAGCTTCAAGATTAATTACAGGTGGTGCAGCACTCACAACAAAATACAACAGCATAATCTAGTGGACATTACTAAACTGCACTTCGATCAACCCTTATTTCTTCTTAAATCATAAGATCTATAATCAGAACAGATATAGATGAATTTAGGTATTAATCAAGCCCTACCTAAATTACATTAAAGTTGTAGCTGACAATTCATTGAAATATAAATTTTAAAGTCAAAATATTTTGATATTCAATAATATTAATTCAGATACAATTTTATGTTTATAATTCACTTCAGTTCAATTTTGCAAAGCAAAAATTTTTCACTTTAATTGGAACAACATGAACCTGTTAGGAGCAACTCCACTTGTTCAATTGTGCAGTTCTCCAAACAGTTATTCATGTGCCAGTAGCACAACACATAAAATCACCTCTTATCAACAAGGAATTTTTTGTATAAATGAGCAGGTGTTCAGGTTTTCTTATCCTTAATATATGTAAATTATTATAAACTGCTGCTCACCAAGGGGTCTTTAAAGTACATGAGTCTCCTGTCATCTAGGGTGAACCAACGCTTTTTAAAGCCCTCTGTTTGCTAGAACAGACATAAGACATCCATGATTAAACACAAAGATAGCTGGTTAATTGCTGCTTCTTAATTTTTCATCCATTTATTCTTTCATTCACCCTCATTATTTAAAATTAAATTAATCAACATGTCACTATTCACTTCCCTTCTACAAGTTTTTTATATTCATAGGGTATATTCAATAGATAAAATCAATAAAATTGCTGTCAAAGTTCAATAATTTTTTCACCAACTGAATCAAGATTTTCCAACCTTTGGACCTGTCTTCTCCATGAAACCCTCCTTAATATAGTTCCTTGTCAGTTTGGGCACCAACTAGACAAAGAAAGAAATAACGGCAGTTAATTACACTCTAGAGATAGGATGTGAATAAAAAGTTTTGTGAGAATGTGTGACAGACCTATCTAAAAAAAAGCCTTCCACCACAAAACCTCAGGTTCCTATAAAGAAAACTGGGCTGGGGAGATGATGTAATAGATGTTCTAGTATTTCTGTAAATTCCTTATGTATTGTGGACCCTTGTGTGTATGTATTGGGGTTTACTAACTTCAGTATCGGGGGCTCCAGGAAAAGCAACCTGTAAGTAATGGAACCTAGCAGCTCGTATTGCGTTGAACCAGTCGACTATTTCCTAAAAACACATACATCAAAATGTAAAAAAGAAATGCTGTGCATAAGCTACTAACATGCAATTTCTCTGCATGACCAATAGTGGGGGTCAAAAGACAAAACAAATTCTGACATATTGTTTCATAGCCAAACACAAAATGCCATTTAAATCATACAAGCTGCAGTCACCAATTATATTAAATTATATTTAATAATTATAATTTATATCACTTAAAAAATGCCTTAATTTAAGATAACTTGCTTCAACATCTAAAGAATAATCATTTTAAAAATGAATTGTAACAAAAGGATCTTAAACCTTTCCATCCTCATGGTACACAAAAATATTCCTGGTGCTGTTGTCCTTCAGGTAGGTTATCTGGAGACCGTGAGGGTGGCCAATTTTGGTTGGCTGAAAGGTGGCATTAATGGTTTGGATCTTCATCAAGGCTTTGGGTTCCCTAGCCTACCACAGAGATATTCACACAAATATCAACAGACCCATATAACGTCAAATAAATTTATAAATTAATACGTCAGCTTAACACTCTGAAAGCAATTAAGAATTCAAAGATCACCTTTTTGCAAATGAATGTGCAAATAAAAGATGAAGGTATTTTTACAGTGGAAATCAGGCTTTCAAAAAAATTTCTGTATTTGGGTCCTTTATTGAAAAAAAAAAAACAAAAACAAAAGAGACTGTAAAAAAAGTGGACCATGGCAGAAAGAAAAGATCACACCAGGTCACAGTAAGGAATTAGTGATGTCCTTTATCTGCTGATGTACTGACGTCATTCAAAGCAAGCCTCTACACTTCCTACTAATTTTGACAGTTGTAACCCTGAAAAATGTTTGTAGTAATCTTCTGTTGTGTGTTTTTGTTGAAATACCGGTGTTATTTTGTGAAACCTGTTAGTAAAATTTTAATTTTGAGTGATGAAAATGAAAAAAAATGTGCATAACCTGTTCTCTAACCTTTTCTCCCTTGTACACTCACTGGTCAATTATTAACTGGAACACGTGTATACCTTATCCAATCAACCAATCATGTGGCAGCAGCACAATAACATCAGCACAAACACAACACCTTCAAATATTGTTCACATGAAACGGCAGAATGGGGAACAAGTGTGATCTCTGTGACTAACTGTCGCATTGTTGTTTGTGCAAACCAGACTGGTTCTAGTATTTTAGAAACTGCTGATCTACTGTTATTTTCAAATTCGGACCAAAGAAATCCCACAGTATAAATGTAGGACAGAATCAGCCCTTGCTTTTTATTTTATTGTTAAAAAATTCTAAAATATTTTGGCATAATAGTGAGTCAAAATATTTTCTTTTTTTTTTTTAGTTTTGTGGGGGGTCACTGCATGCAACTCAGCTGTGTCATGGATGGACTTAGTAATTTACGAATGATTTACGCCATTCATCATAATACACATGCAAGTACAAAGGAAACAAAACTTATATGTATAGTTAAAAGTATAGTTAAATGCTGAATTATATTTCTGAATTTCAGTGTGGACACCGCTGGTGTTAATGAAATTTATTATAATTTAATGTCACACAGAAAACAACCTTTCATAAATTGGTGAGCTCTTTAATACTGAATTAAGGTAAACACACTATTATATAGCTACAATTGTGCTAAATTAAAACCTTTGCCTGACATAATCTCATATTTCAACTCACATTTACACCTTTGGAAGAGATCAGTGAGTACAGCGTTCTCCATTCTGTTTGTAAGGCACAAGATTGTGAAAGAACAGCAAAGACCAATTGAAGAAAGCCTTTTAATAGCATGACTATACAAGAAAGGAGAAGTGGGCAGACTCAGACGTTCCACAGTGATGAGAATGTCAGCATTTTCGACATTTCCACTGGTATTTTTGACCTGCGTAATCTCTCTCTCTCTCTCTCTCTCTCTCTCTCTCACACACACACACACACACACACACACACACATCATTGGGAGAAAGACTTACATCATGCTTGTTGAAATATTTCATTGCTCCCTCTCGCTCTGAAAGAATAAATTTTCGACTGAGGAACTGACCATTGTCTCGCCCTCGTTTCCATAGAAACCCCTCACGATAACCTGGAAAGAAAGAAAGAAAGAAAGAAAATGTTGAGTAAGAAATTATTTTCATCTAATATTGGAGAAATTCACAGACATACATGGAACTTAGTGCTTAGTACTTAGTAGGGAAGTAGTTATACACAACAAGTCTTCCTTGGTCATCCATGAATTATTTATTCATCGTAGCTTTTTCTGGAGGCAGGAAATCAATAGTGGATCCAAGCACAGTGATATGCTCAGACATTCCCAACCTACTTGTTGAACCACCCTAGAACAAACCACCAAATGACACGTACAAACAGTACACATGAATTGTGTATTATTTTGCGTTTGGTTACATTTCAGACAGTTTGATTTAGTGAGTTTAGTTTAGTGGAAGAGTACACAGCAGCTACATTGGCAAGTGCATTGATGACATGACTGTCCCCAAGACCATAAACACACACTCTGACCGAGCCGCTGATGACTGCAAAGGTGTGTGTGCTGCTGAAATTTAGAGACTCCACCTTCAGAGCAGGGGACAGGACAGTCCTACGAACAGCAAGGGCCAAACTGTCCTGAGCCATCAGAGAAGCAAAGCACGCACTTGCCCAGACAATCCACAGCCACTTTCAGGACAGGGGAGACACCCGGAGCATGTGGAAGGGCATCCAGGCGATCACAAAGACAGATTCACCTGCCTGTGACAGTGAATGACTTCTATACTCAGTTCGATGTGCAGAACAACATAGCAGCAAGAAAGACCATACCACCCCCCAGCGACCAGGTACTCTATGCAGAACCCACAGAAAGCTGCTGGAACAGACAACATTCCTGGCAGGGTGCAGATGTCTTCACTGACATCTTCAACATTTCTCTGAGCAGCGCTGTTCTTCCTAAGTGCTTCAAGACAACCATCGTTGTCCCCATGCCAAAGAATTCTACAGTGTCCTGCATTAATGACTAGTGCTAGATGAAGTGCTTCGAGAGGCTCGTCATAAGGCACATCAGAACACAGCTTCCACCTTCACTGGACTCCCTGCAGTTTTCATTTTGGCCAAACCGCTCCACGGACAATGCAATTGCTACGACCCTTCATTTAGCCCTCACCCACCTGGACAATAAAGACACTTACCTACAAATGCTCTTCATATATAGTACTTCAGTTCAGCATTCAACAGAATCATCTCTCAGCTCCTGATTGAGAAGTTGAGCCTGCTGGGCCTGAACTCTCTCTACAATTGGATCCTGGACTTCCTGACTAGGAGAGCTCAGTCAGTCTGGATGGGAAACAGCATCCCCAGCACCACCACTTTGAACACTGGAGCCCCTCAGGGCCCCTCAGCCCACTGCTGTTCACTTTGCTGACTCACGACTGTGTAGCAATGGACAGTCTGAATCACGTCATCAAGTTCGCCGATGACACAACCGTGGTGGGTCTCATCCGCGAGAACGACGAGTCAGCATACAGAGAGGAGGTGCAACAGTTTACTGACAGGTGTTTAATTCCTTTGTGTTCATCTGGCAGAGAACATGCTGCATCCCCAAAGACCACAGCATTGTGGACATTGTGACTATGTCCTTAGCACTATGTTATTATATGTATCTCTGTCTTTTGTTCTATGTAGCACCACGGTCCTGGAGAAACGTTGTCTCACTTCACTTTGTACTGCATAAGCTATAGATGCTTGAAATGATAATAAAAGCTTCTTGACTTGACTTGAATTGAGTTTTAATACAGAAAGCCTAAATACGATGTCACACAGTGGGTACACACTGGCCAATACTGGACCAACAGTGCAAATAGGTGGATGAAAAGACAACACATACTCATTCTCTTTCATGCTCTCACAGTGCTTCTTTTTCTCTATTTACATTTATTTCCCCATGGAAAAACCTGAGCCAGGTAGAAATTGTAACATACATTCATGTATGAATGTACGTACATTCATGTATGTATGTATGTATGTATGTATGTATGTATGTACATTCATGTATGTATGTATGTATGTATGTATGTATGTATGTACAGTATGTACCTATCAATCTAGCTAGCTAGGTTGATACACCTTGAATATTTTATAGTGGTGTAAATGGTCTCATTTTCCACTAAATTCCCTCAATATATCTAATATGAAGTAGCCAAATATATGTAGATTTTATGTGCTACCAGATGTACCAGTGCTAATGTAGGGTTAGGGTTAGGGTTAGGGTTAGGGTTAGGCAAACAAATGAATTAACAAAAAAAGTTATCAAATATTTAGTGAAAGCAAGAATCATAGGCAGAACTGTAAAATAAAACCTAGGGAACCATAGAATTCAACACACAGCTGAGTAAACACAAAAGGCTTAGCAACTATACGCAGAAAACTCAGAAATTAAACAGAGGTATTAATTAAGAACACAAGACAGTTGAGAGTGATTAAAAGTGAATCTTCGGAGTCTACAGAAATTCCTAAATAACAAATAAGTCAATTGAATTATATGTAATGCAAAATATGTTATGAATTAAAAGAAAGTGTTATGTATTTTAGGAAAATGAAATGAAATGAAATGTCCTATTGTTTATCAACTCTGGTAAAATATTTCACCTCACCAGTGCAAATAACTTCACTACTTGTAGCAATGTTAATTAATTAATATTCATTATTAACTTTGTAAATTAACATTATCAAAATTCCTAAAATGCTTGTCAAATTATTGACAAAATATGTTTTTATATTAGATTATTTTTTACACAGAAATTTATGATAACACTTAGCAATCAACTCCACTTTGCAGATGTAATCACACTATCATTAGCTAAATGTGCTGGCTCACAACCAATTGAAACATAGTCTTAAAAATTTTATGACAGTGCAGGGAGCAAGTCAAAGCCCTTTGATCTACATGAACAGTGCATGCAACACACCAAATGAGAACGCAGGTAAGAAGAAATGTCTCCAAAATTAAATTGATTAATAGTGGATACTACAGCTATGGCGAGAAGATCCACTATTCCTGGGCACTGTCCAAGCAATTCACTACAAAGATGCCTCTCTCTCTCTCTCTCTCTCTCTCACACACACACACACACACACACACATGCACACACACACACACATTGTTAGAGTGCTGAAGTCATACACGCAGCTGAGCTGAATAATGTTTCTGGCTCTCTTGTAACAAAGATTGAGCCAGCATAGATGTCTGAGTCAGTTTTACTTATTTATTTATTTATTTATTTTGTTTTAATACTCTTTAACATATTTCAAATCACTCCATTGCTCTGTTAATTCAAGTATTATTTGCTAGATGATCCCTCGATGACAGAGAATTAAGTCAACAGAGATATAGACTGCAAAACAGAATTCGCACAAAATTCATAGCAATCTAATGCATTAATGTTTGTGGAAAATTACTCAAAGAATAAGCCTAAGAAATGAATCATGAATTAAAAATGTAAAGTGTTTAACCAATTATACTATTCTGTTTCACATGTAATATAAAATTAATGAGCATGCCACCAAAGAAAGCATTTAATGCATGCTTACATTCCTCTTGCTTCTTGCTGTCCCCTCCTCCCCCTTGTTAGTAGCCCCCTTGTGTGATATGCTACACAAATTGTGGGGGGAAGTTAAAAAAATAGAAATGTATAAATAGGACTTCTGCATTGCTCTGCAGTGATGTATGCAGGTATTTTGTAGTTATTAATTAATTGATAACAAGCCTCTGTGAACGGAAAGTTAAAATCATGTTACTGACTAAAACCTTAAACAAGGGAAAACAAAAATAACAATTATACTGATGCACTTTCTTCACTGGCTGAAAACAAAACAGCACTGAGCAGAGCACAAAGCAGACATTCACAAGAAAACTCAAAGATGGCAACTTGGCTATGCCGCTGCCTCAAGCAGTGTGT
The DNA here is from genome assembly GCA_028566695.1 of Bagroides melapterus. Taxonomy (NCBI): domain Eukaryota; kingdom Metazoa; phylum Chordata; class Actinopteri; order Siluriformes; family Bagridae; genus Bagroides; species Bagroides melapterus. The sequence continues at coordinate 11,148,693 of JAOTRN010000025.1, read as the reverse complement.
GTTTTTCAAGAACAATGGGTGCACCCTCATTATTCCTCCCAAATAACTGCTCTGTAAAAAAGCTCATTCTTACAAACTATTTCACTGAGCTATGGTTTAATAAAAGGATACAGACTCACCAAACAATTAAATGTGATAGGCCTACAAAATTAAAAAAATGAGCCTACAGAAATTCAAGGTTATAAGTGATAATCCAAAGGGCAAGAACTATATAAAAACAATCTATATTAGAACCAGTATGGAAAATGCAAAACAGAGGATTAATGGCACAACACAACTGGTGGATTGGTGTGTGTGTGTGTGTGTGTGTTAATGTGGCTAAACATTTAGGGTTTTGGCTTTTGAACTGATTTTGGTCAGTGAACTGAAGGATAGTTCAGTGGTGTGTTAGGTTAGTGTGTACATGTGTAAGTGTAAGGTGTGCAGTGATCAGTAATTGTGTGACTGTACGTGACAATGTGTGTGAGTGATGTTTATGTCACCTTCAAACATATCCAAAAATCTATTTTCCATATTTTGCTATTCTGCACACTTTTGAACATAGAGTCAAAGTTTGTCATACTGAGATTCAGCCCATGACAGTAATTATGACAACAACATTTTTGTAAGTTTTAAGAAAGACAGAGCTCATCAATGTGTTTAAAATGGCTCTGCATGAAATTGCTTTACAATTTGAATTTGGAACCTGACAGACAGGGATTTAACTCAGCGTAAATCAGGCTGGTTAATGTTGTCACATATCACACCACCCACCAATTGATTGTAAGTAAGTGTCACTTAAATTTCATATAAGTATGTAACAACAATAAAATGCTAAAATATTGCAATGGTCCTATACAATAAATCTGAAATAAATGTAAAATGGTTCAGGCTTTTGATCACAGAAATTTCATTTAGGGTCATTTGTCCAAAATGATTAGAAAACCCTACCTTACTAAAAGAGAAGGTTTGACCATACCACTCACATACCACACTGAATTCGAGTAAAATTTCATATTCAGTATAACATATTACTAATGATCAAAAACTGAGTAAACGTTCGCTCTTACAGGTTCTTCTGTAAGTCCAGAGAAACTTAAAGTAGTACTTAGTAGTTTCAATTAAAATCACATAATCAAGCTAGTTCTGGGACTACGGATGGGCACTAAAAGTACCAACAGTGGGAAATATGAAAAGAAAACACCAGACAATGATTTGTGCATAACTTGTACAATATATATTGTACATAAAATAATTTCTAATTCAATTGCTCAGTAAAGAGGTATGTCTTTAGTCTTTGTTTGAAAGGACACACATGTTCAGACAACCAGAGGAACTGTGCCAGGACAGATAACAGTCTTGATGTATTCTTCTTTGTACTTTGGGAGAAGTTAGGACCATATGAGCTGTGCTAATTGAGCTGTGTGTAATAAGTAATACATGACTTTGGTAGCTACATCTAGCCAACAGACGGAGTGTAACAATGGAGTGATGTATTGCGTTGAAGTGATACATTGCATTGGAGAAATGCAGCTTCATTCAGGATTCATTGCAAAGGTTGAATTGCACGCAGCAGCAGACATGCCAGTAGCAAGTGAGGCAAAAAGGCTAGATGGTTATACAGGACTATCCCAAGGTTGTTCTTAGTGATAATCCAAGGAGAACACAAGATCGTGACATGGGGCTACATCATCAATTATGTACAGTAGCACAGTGCTGCTGGGATTTATTTTCAGCTGATGAGCTGCCATATATGATATGTCTGCCAATCATGCTGAGATCCAAACCAAACATAAGTGAAGAATTGAAATGATGTCCCAATATTATGCAAAGATATGACCACAGTGAGAGTCATATCATCGAGAAAGTATAGAGGAAGAATAAAAGAAGACCCCTTTGTCTTGATGGCGCAGATCTGGCTCTCCTCTATATCACTATTGACTGTCTCTCCAGGTAAGCAAACCACTGACATGCTGTGCTGCAAATTTGTAAGGATGAAGAGTAGATTCCTCTGATTACCTGTATAAAAAGACTGCTGAAAGGATGAGTAGGATGAAAGCTGATCTAGTGTCATTAAAATTCTCAGAAATTGCCAAGGAGGGCAGCATCTGTTACTTTGCCGCCAGATACTTTGCAGCCAGCTGGTTATGATAGTATATTATGATCCACCACACCTGCTTAGATTTAATAGTACCTAGAATAAATAATTTACAGTGCAGATCTTTTCCCTGCAAGGCCCAATTAGTGTTTTGCATTCATCTTCCAAACAGTTTCACTGTTTGCTGTTGTGCTGAGGATCTTGGGAAATGTATTTTGTTTTGGATTAAATCTGACTGAATTGCCAATGTAGTATTATTATTATTATTATTATTATTATTATTATTATTATTATTATTATTACTAATTCATTATAATTATAATTATAATTCATTATAATTTTAATCATTGTCTGTTAAATATACCTGAGATCTGAGTTTGTAATATACAAAATATTATATTTCAGTTAATTTAATTGACTCTGGTGAATTAAATGCCCTCACATAAATATTGTGCATACTGTGCTAGCTATTAAAACAACACCTGAAAAACATTGGTGTTTTGAGTGTTTAATATTTCTAAGGTCATACCACAGGTCATTAGTGTATCTTTCTTTAACTATTTTTCCAGCACTGCTCAGGGCAGCACAATGACTCCTAATAGGTAGACTGGAGATTTGTTGGTTCTGCGATGCCATTGCCTGCTCGCAACTTTTACAGAATCTTCAGGCCTTAATGTAATGATCAGTAATTGAATACAAACACAATTGCATGAAGGTGTTAGAGAGAGTCTTTCACATTTATAACTGTTAACCACAGGCACAATTCATCTACATCAGTGGAAGACCAATCTATCAGTTCTGATACAGTGCTATCCACAGAGGTAGTGTATTGTTCATAACAGTATACTAACAGCTTGCTATGCAAAACAGCATCCTCGTAGCTCAATCTAAAAATTGTATCCCATCGCATCCTCATTTGTGAAAAGCCACCAGGCAAAGGAGATGAAGGATCCATACACAGTATTCATTACAAAAACCAGGGCAAAAAATCCAAAACAAAAGGCAGAGTCGAACAAGGAACAAACAGGCCGAAGAGTCACTAACCAAGAAAGACAGTCAGTATAGTGAACAAATCCAATACGCAATCCAAAAAAACAGTGAAAAATCCAAAATCAGAAACATGTCTTACACAGCAGTCAAACAGAATAAACGGCTCAGAATTGCAGAGTTAGAGTTACCTACATTTGGCCTACAATGCCTACAATAGTAAATTCAGAGCATTGAAAAAAAAATGATAAAGCAATAGTGAATAATAATTGAGAGAGATTCAACTGGAATGTGTATGGTTCTACATTTTCTGTCAGTATCTTTCAGTGTAAGGGCATGAAAATAATTTCATTTATATATATGTACCTCCTGAATAATTGAAGAGATTATGCTTCATAATAGTCAGCAGCACTTTCAATCACCAGAACTTCAGATTCCACACTTTTATAGGAAGCTGACACAGTAAAACATTCCTTATAGCATACGAAAAATACTTATCACTATTGAAATCTTGCTTCTGATTGGTCAAAACATGTTGTTTGTGTAGAACAGCAAGGCTCTGACACTAGTTCTGGCTGCAAGGCAAATCACAGGTTATATTAATGAATTTGCTTTATTACTTTTTCTATAGTAAATAGCTTATTCATAGGGACCTCACTGTTTGAACAGTCTGTTGAACAACATAATGATGATTGAGAGTTCACTTTTAATTCATTTAATGCAGATATTGTAATACATTAATCAAAATCACTAACAATCACAACCATAACTACCAAACTCTTGTAAGTTTGCCGACTGATTTACATAATGCGTGAGTGCCGTCAAGGCCAATTTCAAAAACCAGAAAACCAGTTTCTTCCAGTGTAATCAGCTGATCTTGGTCTACAATCTGTAGTTGGAATTAAAACCTGCAGCCACACCAGCACTATTTTTGATAAGACTTTGATAAGTCATACACATTGTTTTGTGTATTTGGGTGCCATGATCTTTCACACCTAGTACAGAGGTGGAACTACAAATGGGAATTCCATTATTTTTTTATTTTATAGGGTGTGTTATAATTTACAGAAATTGAATTTAAATATGATTTATTTACCTCTCATTCAATCATTTTACTTTTTAAAGAAAAAAAGACACTTTATTTGTTTATTCTGTTGAATATATAGCACACTATGTATAGTCTACAACACTATTTTTCTGTGCCTATGTATTGTGCATATAAAGGGAATAAGAAGCCATTTGGAATTAAATCTATGTTACAGTAATTAGTGTTATTTATTCCAGCATGAGCAAAGTTTTTGGCTTTTTTTTTAACCAAACAAGTCAAATATCTGCAAAAAGAGCTCAAAAGACACTTAAAGTAAAGTAGGCCTAGTCTGTTTCTTTCACATAAATTTTACAAGTTGTAATTTCATGAATGCATTGGAATGCAAATCCTTATAAAATACAATTTATAAAGGAATTTAAAGCCAATATTTCTTATTATTACACCACACCTCCTTCTCCTCCCTATACGCATATATATATATACAAACACGCACCCAAAGTAATAATCAAATCTCAGGTTCTCAGATGATAAATAAAATAAAAGACATAAAGAGTATGCATGTCAGTGGGTATGTGACAGTATTAATCCTAGAGAGATAAAGAAAAAAGACAGAAATATTGTCATACCTGCTGAGTATGGCTCTTGTCTCTCCACATAAATAAACTCATTCCTCTCATATTTAGCTCTGATCCACTGTTCGCGCAGCACTCTGTTGGGGGGCAAGGCAGAGAGTAATTTTATATTATTTCTTCTTCTAGTCATCATGCCATCAGAAAAGAAATTTTGTACGTGCAACATCCACACCCTGAATATTATATAACAGTCAATAACATTTGTAGCACTGTTATATCCAGTAATACTGTCTACATCTGCCCAGGCATGATACAACAATATCATAGTAAAGCAGAAAACAAGTGGGGTGCTAAGCAGGAAGTAATTCAGATAAATGGCATTTGCTCTCACAACAATATTTTCAGACTAGAAATTTGTAAACTCAATTGACTATATTCTGTCAATTCACAGTCAGCAAACTCAGTTTCCCAGAACACACCACGGCCTACAAACATGGCCACAGTCACTTGGCTTCTAACCATTCACCATATCATTAATCATAACCAGCACAATCATTACCAGTGCTATACATTGGCACTACACAAACACACACACACAGACACGCAAAATGGTTTTTGAACTTTTGCTAGCCTTTGTACATCACCTTACCTAGTTTGTGTTTTGGACCCTGCTTTTGCCTTGAGTTTCAGATTTGTTTATTAAAATGAGCCAGATCTGCATCTGTCTCAGCCTCCTTGACAATGACAACCATGTAAATGTAGGTACCATCAATTAATTCCACCTGAAAGTGTGTCTGATAAAACATGTTAATAAACTATTTAGCTATATAAATTAGTTATCATGTAAAACTGCTACAAATGCTAATACTAGACAAGTGGTTATAGCATGTTGTAGAATTTAAATATGCTATAACAAGACTGAACAATATATAATTTTTAATGACCTTTTAAATGAAAATACATCAAACTGGGGTTGATCATTTTAGATTGATTAATAGTACCAAATCATTTGTTTAACTAATTATGACAGCTTAGCATTTATCAGCCACAGTTGGGTATCGAAGGGTTACCAGAAAGACCAGAAGTTGACTCTACTTCCTTACGTTGTTTTTTTTTCCCCAGAATTCTGAACCTCAAACACCCAACATTATTGCCACGGTTGTAGCTGAATTTGTTTGAATTTGTAGCATGTTTTACAAATTAACCACAGTGAGCAAATAAATGAACCTGCTCAGAGAGCATGATCAAGAAGAAAATTCTTAAGCAAGAATGAAGGTGAATTCCACACTGTGCTAATATAGAAAAGATTACATTTGTTGTGTGTATGTGTGTGTGTGTGCTGTGGTCACTGGAACAGACTTCATAGCTGCTTGTTTGGAGAGGGCAATTCTGTAAGCAAGAGTTAAATTGATCAAAGCTTAATAAGTAAACTCAACTTTTAAAAGGCAGGCATAATGGACATGATCTTAAGGTAAGAGTTAATCAGAATAAAGAACTATTTATCACAGCTGTAGATTTACTTAATGGAATACTTTGTGCTAATTAATGCGCATTACTATTCGGCTCTCAGAATTATTTCTGGTCTTAGTTCTATACAATTTTGACCTATAACAGTCCCCCTTTTTTGCACAATAATTATATGCATCATTTTCATTTTTACTGAGTTATTAACTGAATGAGCCACATTCAGTCCCTTTCTGAATTTCATGGTGTATCCCTGCACTGAACCCAGTATTCCTGTGAGAGAAATGGGATTCATCATGACTGCGATAATGAAAAGCAGCCACAAAAGCACTTGAGTAGTGTGACTCTGAGAAATGAGTAACATTGAAATCCCTGCAGGCAAAAATACTGATTTAAACATGTGTGATCATATTCTCTGGCTCCTAATAGCATCTAACCTACAAACTGTTTTGGCTGGAGTTTTCCTTCAGCGCAATTACTCATGGTCAAGGGTCACATGATAATTACACAAGAAGAAAAAAGGCATACAAATAACACTAGATCTTTACTCACTGACAGTCTGTGTGTGTTGGGGAATAATAGAACGCTGGCACCATCTGTTCACATTTGGCTTTTGAAGAACTGTTGCCGACGGAGGCCATCAACTAAAGAGACAGACATTGAGATGTCATGAGATAAAAAGTTTCCATCTATACATAAAATGTGTGAAAACCAAAGGTAAAGAAAAAGTTATATACTAAATTTAAACTCATACAAGCCACAGAGTGGTGGAGTAGGTTGTATCAAGTTCTGTACTATGTGTGTGTGTTATTTTCCACAAAATAACTGAATTGTTACAGCTGCCACATTGATATGAAGTTATTCTATTTCACATTAGAAACAGAAACAAAAGACACATGGATCTGCTATAGATTTCCAGTCTTCAACACTCCATATTTGGTGGATCTGTGTGAACTGTAGACAAAGGAGTGGAGTCTGATGTGGCCTTCTGCTGTTGTATCTTTCTCAAGGTTCAGTATGTTGTGAATCCTGAGCTCCACAAGATTGAAAGAATGGTTATTTGAGCTACTGTAGACTTCCTGTCAGTTCAAATCAGTCTGCCCATTCTCCTCTGAATATTCTGTATAAGATCCAAAGACTGTTTCAAATGAAAATCCCAGGAGATCTGCAGTTTCACAAATATTTAAATCAGACAACTATGCGATGGTCAAGTCACTGAAACATTTTTTCTTCATTGCGATATATGTGAACTTTAACTGATGTTCTTCAACTCTCTCTACATAATTCTATAAAAAGCGCAGTGCATAATTTTATGAACTGCACTTTTGTCAGATGATTGCTTGGCGGTCAACTGTATAAATGCAAACGTATACAAATGTTGCTATCACGGCAGCTGATGAGTGTATAGGAATCTTTTTGACGCAATATTTATTTGAATGGATGATTAGAATGTAATGATTATTATTCATAGTAGTATTCATTCTTTATTTCTCTATAAATAATCATAATCTGATGATGTTTTGGGACATATTTATGCAGAAATATAGCAATATATAAATGGTTTGCATACTTTTATGTACCAATATAAATATATGGAAAAAAAAATTATTCCATGTTAGTTAGTGAGACAGGTTTTCATATAGATTTTCCTTTTCTGCACTCTTGTGACAATAGGTACAAATAGGAAAAATCTAACACCCAAACATTCTGCCATCATGGGTTCAGCATCAACACATGTATAAACATAGGTTACATAGTGAACCTGTCCGACACATTAAAATTCTATACTTCTTACTTTTTCATATAAATACTTTAATACTAAAAAGCTTTGTGTTTAGACCCTATGGTTGGTAACATTTTTAATAATCTAGTTGTTTTTTGAATTATTGTTTGGAAAAATCTACTGCCTTCCCAATAAGGAACTATTGCACAGAATTATGCAAACAGATTTACATTTACATCATTTGGCAGACACCCTTATCCAGAGCAACTTACATTTGTCATTTACTGTATACAACTGAGCAATTGAGGGTTTAGGGCCTTCCTCAAGGCCCAGCAGAGGCAGCTTGGTGGTCCCTCCAATGCCTTAACCACTTAGCTCCCTATTTAAACAAACAGCAATATGCATATTGTTTTGTGAAAGAATTCTGCTCTTGAAATACCTCTTAAGATGCCTCAGTGCATTAGGATACTATATATTATACTATATACAAATTCCCTGATACCTCACCTTCTGATGAATCATGCTCCTTTACGGGCTTTGCTTGCACTGACAAAAGATGAGGAAAACGCTGCAGCAGAAACAGGTCAGTGCTATGGAAATCAGTCATGCCACAACAGTACAGCCAAGAAAAAGTTCTATATCTATATGCTATATCCTACAGCCAGGATTCCCTAATTCCACCAAGTGAAGGCATCCACTTTCTGTGTTTCTGCATCTGTCCATGCACTACCTATTATATGTTTGGGGACACCTTGAAATACTTACACAGTACACTCTGATAATGAAGAGAAAAGAATGCGCCTGTTTTTGTTCTGGGGGTCTGCACACACCGGTCATCCATCAAGATGGATAGTCAGCTGCTCTGCACACTTATTGTGGCTTTCTTTTTAGGTGTAGTCATTATAATTTATCAGTTTGAATCAAGGTTACATCAGGACAATACTCTTATCATTCACATATTTTGTACGAGAGCCATTATGTTATTTCTAAATAGGAAAATAGATGAAGATGCATGCTTTGTTTTTGAATTACCGCGACATGCTAACCATTGGTCCCTTGGGCTGAATTCTTCATCACTAATGATCTATCAGGCATGTAGATCAAACACACTTTGTAACTTGCTTATGCAACAAAGGTCAAATCATGCATTGCTATACAAGATGCATTATTTGTCACTTGGGTCAAACTGTTTTCTCAGATCAAGTCAAATCAAGTCAAATCAAGAAGCTTTTATTGTCATTTCAACCATATATAGCTGATGTAGTACATAGAGAAACGAAACAGCATTTCTCCAGGACAATGGTGCTGCATAACACAACACAGAGCTAAGGAATAAAGTGTGCTTTTACTCTTTATTTGAATATATTGTCTTCTGGTAAGATAAGTTTTTGACTTTTGTGTACTATCTAGAGTTGTGTTGTTTGAATATTGTTATATTGTTTAGCATTGTGATCCCATAGTGTTGGGCTTTGCTTTAATGGTTCTCTCAGCTGTTTAATCAGGAGTAGTTTCAGTCTTCCTTAGGTGTGAATTGTGGGCAGGGCTTACTCATTTAAAT
>JAOTRN010000025.1:11113579-11139164 GCA_028566695.1 Bagroides melapterus | reverse complement strand
TACAGTCGTCTTAAAAAGACGACTGTAGACCCACCTCTTCACAAAACACTTGTCCTAGCACTTTCCTCCCTGTTGTATATGTGCCCCCCCTCCATAAAAAAAAAAATTGTTTTAGGCTGTTAGTAACTTTAGTCTTGCAACATACTGAACCTAAGCTAATCTATTCAAAAGCACTTTTTTATGTGAATTGATACACAGTTGTGAGTCTGCAGAGTGACCAGCAGTGGACTGAGCACAGAGACCTGAGGGGCTCCAGTGCTCAATGTGGGGGGTGCTGGAGATGCTGTTTCCCATCCGGACTGACTGAGGTCTGTCCAGGCCCAGCAGGGTCAGACTCTCAATCAGGTGCTGAGGAATGATTGTGTTGAATGCTATACTGATGTCTATGAATGGCTTCATACATTAGCTGTTCTGCACAATCCCTGAGCACTGTGCCAGGAATGTTGTCTGGTCCAGCTGACTTCAGTGGGTTAACTCTGCATAGAGTTCTGGTTACATCAGTGTGGTTAGACAGCCACAAGTGAAGAGTTCCAGAGTTTGTTTGCAATCAGACCAAGACCTCCACGTTCAGGTGGTCTGAGCCAATTGTTTTGTTGCTGATATGAGTATGACTACTGGGTGCCAAACCCACAGACACAAATAATCTTGTATTGTCTTTCGTGCTTTGTTTACTTTGTTTAATACATACTTTGTTTTAATACAAGAAGTACATTCACCAGAAAACAGCTCTTGAACATCAGGGCTACAGTCCCTACAGATTTATTTCTCAAATTCATCAACACATCCCTGAATTTACTGGACACTCTGGTCAAAGGTCTGATCGCCTGTGCGCATACAGTGAAATGCCCAAGGATCAGGAAACATGCCAGTGTGTTTGCATGCCTTCACTGACATGAATATCGTATTCTGCTGGCTCTGTGGACTGATACCATTCTCTCCGCTGCAGTTGGCAGGATTCAAATTTTTCAGAGTGCATCTCCACACAGAACTTTCAGGCAAGAAAAAGGGTGGAGGAATTTGTTTTAACATAAATAATGGCTGGTGCAATTATTTGACAGTGATTCAGCAGTACTGTTCTCCTGATCTTCCTGCTTTTTTATAACCTGCACACCCTTCTATTACCCATGTTAGTTCATACTGGTCAGTATTTACATGCCACCACCAATCAGTGTGCAGGAGGCACAGCGTATGCTTGCTGACTAGATGCTGAAAATTTGTAGAACACAGATTATCCAGACTCATTTGTTATTGTCCTTGGTAACTTTAATAATGGCGATCTCACCAAGGAACTCCCCAAATACAGAAAAGCTCTTAAATGCCTGACCAGAGACACTACAGTAATCAGTGCCTATCATGCTGTTCCACAAGCTGCACTTGGAAACTCTGACCACATCAATTCAATTAAATTTCAATTCAATTTTATTTGTATAGCGCTTTTAACAATGGACATTGTCTTAAAGCAGCTTTACAGAACATAAGCATTAAAAAAATAATAATACAAAAAAACAGTTGTTTTTTTGCCAAGCAGGCAGAAGTGTAAACTATCTAAACCTGTTGTAAGGACATCAAAGCAGTGGATAGGGAGGCTGTGCAGGATCTTCAATCATGCCTGAACTATACTGACTGGGATGTATTTCTAGGAGATTCATCCCCAGGTCAGGATCTTGCAATATCCCTGCACAATTACCTGATCTCCCCTTCAGTCACAGCTCGCAACATTGGGGTAACCATAGACAATCAACTGTCCTTTTCAAAGGTCCAAGACTGAACTACTGCAACTCACTGCTGGCAGGTCTACCTATGAACATAATTTGTTCGTAATGCAGCTGAATCACTATGTTCAAATGACGGTTGAAGACCTACCTCTTCATGAAATACTTTAACTTTCTCCCCTGTTTGTTGTATGTGTGTATTTAAAAAAAAAACGTTGAACAGTGTTTGAGGCTCATGGCATCCTAAGTCTGTAACCTAGTGAACCAGAGTTAATGTATTCAATGAGACTTAAAAGCATCTTTGTACGTAGCTCTGGATAAGGGCATCTGCCAAATGCTGGAAATGTAAATGTAAATGTATTCAGGACTGCTACCAATAACCTGGACAGGGGTGTCATAGGTGGGGGGAAAGGGGTGACTGAGTGCATAGGACCCTGGCATGTGAGGGGTCCTGGCCGCCCTGCCCTCGAATATCTTATTATTCAAAAAAGGCGATAAATAGATGGTGGAAAAGGGCCCCCCCACACACTGTCTTTGCATAGAGCCCAAGATTCTGTGCTACACCCCTGAGCCTGGATCAGTAGACAGAGGCTGTGACATCATACATAAGCTTCTGTAAGGATGTTGTGTAGCATCACGCACCAGGGTGATTTAAAATAATTACAAACCCTGGTTCACGGCTAAACTCAGACAGTTAAGCAGGGAGAAGGAAGCTGAGTTCAAGAGTGGGGACAGAATCAAACTTTAAAGCATCAAATTTTAGCAAGGCTGTAAGAGAATCTTAACAGAGTTAAGAGTTCTGCTGTCACATTGAAAGTCAATGGGACAATCCTGTCACCACCACCACCACCTACAACACCAGCAATAAATATCAACTTAAACTCGAGCCCATCATCTTTACCAACCCCACCACAGCAATGGCTGGGGCCTCTCTACAGATGCACACCACAATGCACACTGATTCTGATTTTGAAGGATGGAACAACTCTGTTCATCTGTGAAAATAGGTCCATCCCATGACGAAGTAATCAGGTCATATATTAACAGTGGGAACCATGGATTTCTGGCCATCCTGGGCCATGAAACTATAATGCTATGGAAAACAAAGATATCGCATACATCTTTGTGATGTCAGATATCCATAAATCTTTGGCCATATAGGTCAGCTGTCAGATGTAAATAAATAAATTGAATTGAAAAATAAATAAATAAAATTGAAATTGAATTGAATTGAATAGATGTTGAACTCGGTCCCTTACTGGATACCACAGGTGTCTAGACTCCCAGATACAGTAACAGAAAGATCATCCTTGTAGGTTTAAGTGCCACATTGTTCAAGGGCCCAATAACAGCCACTTTAATAGCGCAATATCAGTGGTACTGTATATATCTTTACCATTATAAAAAAGAGTTTGCTTTCTCTGTATCACCAAACACAATCACTTGTGATTTGCTGCCTGGCCAGGTTGAATGTGGGTGGCTTCTAGCCTAGTCTCAATGGGGTCAATAATTATGTTCATAGACCCACCTCCACCTCTGATTTCTCCCAGGGGTCAATGAAGACAGATTTGACTCTGCTGATCTGAGGAATGCTTCGATGGATGCCTGAGCAGCTCTGACATATGAAGACACCCAGGGTGAAGGATGCCCATTCTGGACCTAAAACACAGAGACGTAGCACCTTGGTGGAATTTGTAATTACATACAGACAGACAGACAGACAGACAGACAGACAGACAGACAGATAGACAGATAGATAGATAGATAGATAGATAGATAGTTAGATAGATAGTTACTTTATTGATCCCAGAGGACATTCAAGCATCCAGTAGCAAACATACAGAGAAATCGGATTTCAAAACACAGTAACATAGTCACTTTTTTTCATACATACATACAATCAAAGAAAGAAAGAAAAAAGAAAGATGAGATTAAAAGAAAAGAAAAGAAAGAAAATAAAAGAAAATAAAAGAAAACAAAACAAAAGAAAAGAAAAGAAAAGAAAAGAAAAGAAAAAAGAAAATAACCCCATTTCAGACCCTCTTCCAGTTAAGCCACACAAAATAGTGAGAGCCATTATCTGTGACAGCCTGAGAGAGATGAAGAAAGAGGTCAGGAAGTGGTAAGAGAAGACCACAGTAACTGAAACTTGTTGGTTACAGATTTAGACCAGATGTACATTAGATAAAAATTAGCGTTCAATGTCAGTGGCTTCCCCATCTACAAAAGCATAATGAACATAATCCAGGGCACACCCAAAATAATGCAGTATGTAGTGTCCACACAGAGTATAATCTAAAAATACACTGTTCAGAATATATGTCTATAATGCAAATTAATAAATTTTATTCACAAACATGCTTGAGTGTAAAGGCTGAAAAAGGAAACCAGTTAGCCCTGATACCCAAACTTTAAAATTAGGACCAATTTTTTCACCCAAACCAGACATATGGACCCTGGTTGAACTTGGTGCTGCACACTGCTGCTGAGGATGGCTCCGCAACAACAGCCCATAACCTGCTATGGATAAAACCACTTGGACACTATCATGCTGTCTTTGAACTGCTTTTGCAGCGGTCAGCTTTGTGTGTGGGTCTTCATCCGTAAACATTTGAAGACTTTGACGTTGAAGACAGAAAGGAATTAGTGTTATGTCTATAATAAACTGAGAAATGATCATTAGAAAATATAATATAAATGCAATTAAATTATAATCAGAAAATAAAATTTCTGTAAAACTTCTTTGAGACAAAGTCCATTGTAAAAACGCAAATACAAATAAATCTATTTGAATTAAATTGGGAACAGACAAGGGCCTGTATTCAAAATTAAATAAAAATTAGAGCAGATTTGCTCCTAGTGATGAAATTCTGAATATCTTCAAATATCTTAACATGGAGAAAAAAGTAAAAGCTTATAATTGACTACAGACCTCATAGAACACCACATTGAGACTCCTGCAGGTGTGGTTGTGTGCAGCCACAAAAGGCTATGCTCGACATGGGGTAATCCAGGAATCCCACATTAATTGTTGCAGCTGATAATTTTATGCAAATCACTTTTATTCAACACTGGAATTAACCAAGGGATATTCGGCAGATTCTCTTGAATTGAAAAAATAGTAGTCCACAATGTTTGGGTTACACAAATTTCTGTAGCTCCATAACTCCATAAATTAGCAGGTGTACATGTATTGCAGTTGAAGTGATCGGTAAGTGTATACTAATTAATAATTGACACCAATCATTCATAATATTAAAACCACTGACAGGTGAAGTGACTAATCAATGATAGTGATTACCTTCTTACAATGGCACATGTCAATGGGTGGGATATTTTAAACAGCACATAATTTCTCCACCTTGATGTATTGGAAGTGACTTTGTTATGGTCCAAATTATGATGACTAGCCTGGGTCAGAGCATCTCCAAAACAGCAGGTCCTGTGGGGTTCCCAGTATGCAGTAGTTAATACCTCCCAAACATGTTCTAGGGTAGGACTGTCAAACTGGGTCATGCACACCCAGGCTACAACAACAGATGACCACACTGGGTTTCACTCCTGTCAGCCAAGTACAGGAATCTGGTACACAAGCTTTTTTTTTACACAAACTTTTTTCTAAGCTTCCTCCACCTCAATATTTGATTCTTTTCTGCTCACAACGGTTGTAGAGTTTTTATTTTAGTTACTATATACTTCTTCTCAGCTGGTCCAAACCAGTCTGGTCATTTTTAGCAGACCTCTCTCATCTCTCAAACAAAGTGCTTCAGAATGCGAACTGTCTGCTCACAAATATTTAAACTAGCCCTTCTGTGACCTCAAGTATCTGGACACTTATTTCTGTAATTACACTTAATACATCCACTTGCAATATATATACTGTATAGTTATATTAATATGATATATTAATTTTAATCCACTTATAGACTTAATCCACAAAAAATGTGGTTAGAAACAAAACTGATAATCACAGTTTACAAAACTGTAGTTGGCAATGACAGATTCAATTTGTAAGAAGTAAGAAAGTAAGAAGCAATTACACTAGAGTCCCTGAATAGTTATTTTCCCCCACTATATATAGTATAGATGCAATCAAACATGCATGTGGCTCTTAAAAAAATCTGGATATTCTTTAAATTACATATTTCCTTGAATGTATTATGGTGGCAAACAACTAGCTTCAATGGCTAACTACTGAAATGCTTGATATACTTACATGTAGCTGGGGCTCTTAAACCTTGCATACCAAAGCACTTCATCACCAAATAGTCAAGAGGGTCTAAAGTCTAAAGGTGTGTTTAAAGAGGGTCTAAAGTCTAAAGGTGGGTTTTCCCAATACATCCACCTGTAATGTAGTTACCCAATGTCCAGTCTAATAACATTGTAATTCTGTAGGAAGATTTACAGGAAAATTTATACTTTTCTGAGCTTCAACGTGCAACTTGAATTTGGGTGCAGATTTAATAAATTCACTTGCATGAATATCAAATACAATCCTGGCAGAGGGAATCTAAGTCAATAGGTGTGGTGGAAAACAATCAAATACACTGGATGTCATGCCAATGGGTGAAAGGGAAATGCGGTAGAGGAAATTGAAACGTTGGGAGGCTAACGGAGTTCAACGCCTTAATGACACTTATGCACTTGATGAAGTTAATACGCACAAAAGCCACGCCCACATCGTGGAGGCGTGAGACTTGGTGTTTTAAAATATGTTTTTAAATTATGAATATATATGATGAATATATATGATATATAATGAATCACGCACACATAATAGGCGAAAGACACACGGTATAGGGACGGTGGAGGTGGGTTAGTCTTAGGCTGTGGGTTTTGGCTTTAGGCGCGGTCTAGAGGTCTGGGTGGGTCTTTTTTCTTGGCAACTTAAAAAAAAAAGACTGACAAGTGTTAGGTACTGTGACGATATCTTGATCTACAATGCATCAGTGGAATGGCCCAAAAAAATTATTTGGAATCTTGAGCTAAACCGCATCCGATATACTTGACGTCTAATCGAGCACTTCCAAATTTAGTTATTCGGTGCCGAGTTCGGTTTTTGAATTCTGCATTAAGGCTAAACCTCAGCCAACGACCTTCCAAGACCGGTACAGTTTCTGAGCTGCCTGGTCCGGGAAAATCTTACCTGGAGCACCGCAGTCAGCGCAGCAATCATTCCCCGGTCTGTCCAGAAACTCCCGAAGCCGGCGTCTGTTTGCCTCTTCTCCCGAAGCCATGCTGAACATTCGGACCTTTCAGAGTGATGAACACCGAAAGCTGCGCTATTTTCCGGTGGGATTCGGCTGTGATGTCACGCTTAGCACCAGCGGTCTCGCTCGAAATATCGCGGGTCAGGCAATTCCCGATTGACGGAACATTTTCACGAGCCTTGATGGCGGTAACAGCATTATACGGATATGAAATTAATAGGAAAATATGACCTCAAAACCCGTGAGATGGAGACAGAAGCTGTCGTGCTGACTGAATTCGGCAGTATGGTTAGTTTCTCTCAATACACGACTGGTGTATTGCCCGCCCTTCACGGAGAGACCTCAAGCGGTCGTGTCTATACAACACGCCTTTATTCTTTTCAAATGGTCAAAGATTAAGGAAGGTAAAGTCTCTGTATATTACTATACTAAATGTTGGGTTTTGAATGTTGGGAGTGTAGAATACCGCTGGCTATTTAAACTTTATCATAATGGCACGCGGTTTCATTAGTATTCGATTCCTCAGGCACTTTCACTCACTGTCCACATGTTCTGTTCATTTATGCAGTGACCCAATCACGAGGCAGCAGCACAGTGCACAAAATCATGCAAGAGGATTTTGCAAGACACAAGCTAAAGAATGGCCTGATTTGATAATACCGACAGTCTCTTCATAGTACACACAATGGTTCAAAAAACAAAAAGGCAGCCAAATAGCCATCCAAAGATAAACAATGGCAGTAGAATGAGTCGTACTGAAGAACTCTCGTGTCAAAACAGCAACAGGCCAACGACGAAGTGGTTAATCACAATCTAACAGAATAGGGCTACAGTCCGCTTTAGCATGTAGCACCTAAAACGCCTAAAATCTCCTTTGTTGCATCTCAGCCTCTGGAAGCATCATTATCACATCACGCAAGAACAGTGGCAGAAGCTTTATTTGATGGGTTTCCATGGCCCAGCAGATGCACACAAGCATAAAATAACTATAAACAATGCTGAACATTGGCTTGATCGCTATAAAGCATGCCGCTTCTCCTATCGGGGACTCCATAAAATGACATGTCCAACAAGCTCATATACAGTAGGTGCCATGGACAGGTCTCCACATATTATATTGCATATATATTGTACCTACTGTATTGTGTGGTCTGTTGAATATTTTCAAGATTAAAAATATTTCACATTTAAAACTTAAACTAAAATTTAACTTGCAGTTAAACATAAATGTTGTGTATGAACCTTAAACTGAAAGTTGCTCATTTCTAGAAAGCTCCCTATTTGCTTCTATAATGAGCCAGCATTGTGATACCAGTGAGGCCACCAAAGACAAAGGTTATTCACAATAAGTGACTTCAGGACTCTGAGTTTTAATCAATACACACTGTAATTTTAATCAATACAGACATGTCATGTACTGAGCTTTCATTAATCTTAAAACTACTTAAAAAAAAAGGGGGGGGGGGGGGGGGTTGAAATAAAAATAATTTTGTATGCTGGCACTACCCGTGTATGGCAAGTAAGAACAGCAACATTTTATAAATGCACAATACATAGAGAATAAAGGTAAAAACCGATGCACACACTCAACTGACTTTTGAATACAGGCCAAATTCCAAAGGAGAGACAAAAAAAAAAAAAAAAGAGGATTTGTTTATGATTCAGATCAAAATTTGTAAATTCTGTCCATTCAAACTACAGGCTGAAGTGTCTTCCTTCTTGATGTAAATAAACTAAAGGTGAGACACTGAACTACAAGCTTTTGATGATTGAGTTGAGGAATTCTCTATCGTGAGGAATTGGAGCTGGAACGTGAGCGATGGCGTCTACGGCCTGGAGATCTGGAGCGCGAGCGTCTTCTTACTGGGGAACGGCGACGTGGAGATCGAGACCTACATGTTGGAAATGTGTTTAAAAAAGTTTACATATTATAGCAATAAAGCAGTTTTAAATGTTACGTTATTCTTTGTTATATAATAGTAATAAAATATATGCAACCCTATTATACATTATATAACAAATGAGGATGATAAATAAATCCAAGGAAACAATACTAACCTCCTCCTCATACGAGGTGGGGTACGGCGCCACATGGGTGGAGGAGGAGGCATCCTACGTGGAGGGGACAGCCTGCGTGGGGCAGGTCGCATCCTCTGTGTCAGAACAGCTGTTGCTGTGATTTCTTGACCATCTATTTGACCTGGAAAAAAAATTGTGTGTTGTCAGATCCAGATTACATATACCATTAAAGCTGCATTTTGCCTACTCTGTTCATTAGAACACCAACCATGTAACCATATAAGCTTGGGCTCTAAAAGCCTGTTACCCTTTGACTTTCTGTTTTAGCCATACTTTCACGGTAGGATTGATTTGCAGGTCAAGTACAAGTAAAAATCATTTAGTAATATTAAAATATAACCTAAAAATGACAACCAATACTATAGCAAACAAGCATATTGCTGTTGTATGTTTAAGAAATCTAACTGAAAAATTAACAATTTTTAACACAGTAATTTTTTACAAAATCAAACTAAAACGTAAAGAGCATAATCTAAATAAAACTTAGGCTAATGTGGAAAGTCTTTACATCTGATCTAAACTGCAACTCGTTTCTATATACACATTACTGCACTAACTGTGCAACAGTGCAAAAAATTACTTCAATTTCATAAAACAATGTACAGATGTATTCCAAATGACAGTTGACGTTGTTTCAAACAGGATGGATGTTTTGTTGCAAGCAGCACTTTCTAAATGATGCTCAATAATGTTCCTATCCAAGGATTTTGCAAGCCACTGACTCTTCAATGTCAGAATTAACACCAAGAAGTAGCATGTGCTGAGATGACATTCTAAGTACAATACTGAACACAGATGGTAGTTTCCTGGTAAGGTTAAAGTAGCATCCACTTTATCTCAAAACACTAGAGGCTATAGGAGTTGAAAAATACAATCACAATATTTAGCCAAAAAATATTGGCTATATTGGCATATTTTGCATTTGTTAAACAAATAAATGATCCCAGAGAAGAAAAAAACAAAATTGGATAACGTACCTCCATCCATGTGTTTCAGGGCCTTCTGGGCATCTTCTGAAGTTTCATACTCGACATAGGCATAGCCTCTTGACAAGTTTGGATGACATCGATCTGATGGCATGTCTATCATTTTGATCTTCCCATATGTAGAGAAGATCTCTTGAATGTGATCCTAATAGCAAGAGAATGGATGAGCTTACAATGTGCTGTTAGTGTAGTTTAGATTAAATGCCTTCTAAATTACACCTTACCTTGGTGACATTCCTAGTGAGTCTTCCAACATGAAGCTTGGTGGGCTTAGGGCTAGGGCTCCTCCTTTTCCGCTCTTTCTCATCAACTCGCTTCTGAGACTTAGACCTTAAATTGCATCAGATTAGCAACCACATTCTAAGTTTATGAAACAAAACAGTAACATTTCTATTTAAGGATTATTTAAATCAGTAGCTGGATTGATATCAACAAAAATATAGGCTTTACCAAGAAATCAAACACAAACAGTGGGTGGTAAAGAAAATCTTTAGCATGAACTCACTAGCTTGTTAATACAAATATTATGCAAGAATATGCAAAATAATATGCAAGAAGCAACTTGCAGCAATATGAAGGTATTAATATATATATATTAAATTCTAATTTTGAATTGATTAATTTAAGAGTAAGGAATGACAGCAACACTACAAGAACTGAGTGAAAATCCTACTTTGAACGAGACCGTCTGCGATTGTCATGCCGACGACGGCTCGGGCTGGGTGATGCTGAGGAGCCAGAGGAGCTGGAGGACCGTGATGAGCTGGATGAGCCAGAACGACTAGAGCCTGAAGAGGAGCTTGAGCCACTTGAGGAACCTGAACTGGAACCAGAGCTGCTGCTGGAGCTGGAACTGGACCTAGACCTAAATCGAGAGCACAAATTATAACATGTCTCTGAAAAATACAGGATGAAAGAAAAACAAGAGGGAAGAAATTGTAATGAGACTAATGGGTCTGACCTGCTGCTGCTGCTGCTCCCAGTGGAGTTACTACGTCGCTTGCGGTTCTTGTCTCTACCCCTCTCTTTCTCAGCACCTTCCTTCACCACAGCTTTATCTTTGCCCCTTTCTCGAGCTTTATCTTCTGAACGCTCCCTGCGTTTGGTAGGTGATGGAGCCCTGTGAAAATAATACTTTTTACTTTTAAAATGGATTATGCTGCATATATGAGTATTTACTTTAGATCAATTAATACACAAATATGGTCTCTTGAACAGTGTACAACAATGACTATACAGTTCACTGTTTTGAGGAAGAACACATACATCATTCCTTACAGTTAGCTGACTATCTTGCTAACAAAAACCAAACATGGTGGCATCCATGGTATTTTTTACTCCACGACTATATTGCTTGAAACTTCATCATTCCAAGGAACAAATTCCTGAAATATATTGCACAGAGCAAATTCTAAAATGTTCAACAATTCACACAATATTGTCCCACCTACAGATATTAATATTATTAATTAATTTACTGCCACCTAGAGATGCACTTCGGAGTTAAACTAAAACACAAAAATAGACTGTAAATATAATTATGAAAAAAAATGAATTAAAAAAAAGTATATTTAACAATACGATAGCCATTGCTTTAATGACAGAAGATACGCATTTTTCCTGATATATACTGTGATACTATATACTAAGTACCAGGCTGTTCTGTTTCTAATGTCACTCAATATAAAGTATTAATAGAGAATTACCAATAGTTCGATTATAGCTCCAATAACTCGACCTATATGTCTAATCGCGAAAGTAGAATTGAGAAATCACTAACTACATATGCCGAAATTCTGACAAATGGCCCTACCTAGCATAGCGGCATGCGTAGTTAACTTGAGTTCCATAATTTCTGGAAAGCCATTATGATTTTTTTTTTAGTGTCTTTTTTTATTATTCATAAAATACTTTGTAAGTGTGCGCAACGGTAGGACAATTTCATAAGTTACGAACAAAGTATTACAGCATCGTGCATAAAATCTGCCTAAACGTTAGCTCCTTATTTGTGATTTGCAACGCTACACACAAGAAGTATTACATCCGTGTTATTTAGCATTAGCAATACATGTTAGCCATCTGGTGTGTCAACAGCCATGCTAAGCGAAGCCTACCTCGCTTCTTCAAAATCCTTGGGGCAGTTACTTCAAGAAACTAATAAAAAAATAGCTATCTAGTTATTTACAAACGATATTAGTTACGTTTTAAATTATTAATTTTCGGCTAATTAACACGACGACGCTGATGTACTACAATAAATGAATTAGCCAATACTAGCTAACGGTGTTGCACGGCTGACCGCTTTCTATGCATTCACAAAGGAACAGTTCAAAGCAGCTTATACGTATGCCAAGCTGTATTTCCGAATATTATTGCTTTTATGTGCACATTAATAATGCGAAATGTATACACTGGATTTAAGCAAAATAATACGGTAGTTAGTTTCCGTCTTACAATCCATTCGCTAGCTTGACCAAACAGCGTGTTAGCTAACTTGCTAACAGGATAGAATAGTCAGAACGATAATAAAACAAATTGCATAATTTTGCTGAGCTCGTTTATATTTATCCGGTATTAACAATCTGTAATCAGTATTGTAAAGCAGTCGCATATTCAAATATTTAAAAACAGTAACCGGTTTAAATTCGAACTCACATCTTCTTTAAGCGCAACACGTCCAAGCGCTAAACCAATTGTCGCCTTTTGTTTGCGTACCAACGCGATGACGTCACACATCATGCGACAATCTTGATATGCTATGTTTATGTTTCTTTCAGCTTGAGATCTTTATCTAAGGACATAGAATTACTTAGTCATTTTTAAGAGCAAAAATGAACAACGAAAGCGTTTTCTTATACACATATATATATCTACAACCGAAGCAACTCATTAGCTGATCAGGTAAAGAAGCTAATCCTGACGGACACCAAGGTACCGTTTTATCCAGTGGGCTAGGATTGCTAAAGTGCTTGACAAATTTGTGTTTATTTCATTTTATTTTATGGATGTATCTTATCTTCGTTAAGAGAAACCCATAAAACGTATGCTTTATTACAATTATATATTTATAAAAATCGATGTAGAGACTGTCTTTGTTTAAAATGCCTGTGTGTAATATGTACCGCTTTTGTTGTTTTTTTTTTTTTTCATTTTTTTTTTAGCTGGAACAGAAACCCTAAGGTTTTGTGTACTTTAAAAAAGACCTCGGGGACATGGGAAGGCTGGATGACGCTGCCAAGCGCAAAGTGGTGGAGTTGCGTGAAGCTGGCCTGAGCTTCCGCAAGATAAAAGCTGTGCTGGAGCTGGAGAACATCAAAGTATCCGCACAGGCAATTTACCTCTTCCTGAAGGAGTTTCATGGAAGAGGCAGACAAAATGATGCTCCCATGTCCGGGAATGGTGGATCTACAACAGCCTCGGGATCAAGGGACACAGGGCTAGGGGAACCGAGACACAGTGTCTGGAGTGAGCAGCAACTAAGGAATCTGCTTCGTGAGGCTACCCATGTTGCTGGCTTTTCATCCCCTACAGACTCATCAGGGCAGAGTGGGGTAGCTTCAGAAACCAGGGGACACTCCTCTGGTGCAGGCCTATCTAGCCAGGAGCCACAGCAGGGAGACAGGAAGGACGAGGATGTTCGAATCATAAGTGTCACCTCACTGGCACAGAATACCAACCATGATGCCGTTCAAACAGTACGCTCAGGGTTTGGCTCAGGAGCAATGGCTGGAACATTTTCAAGGAGAAGGTACACACCCTCACCAGCAAACCCAGTTCTTGTGGCTCGGAAAAGGCTCCTGGACAAGGCTTTGCTCCACAGATCAAGGGTATGTATTCCACGCCTTTTTTTTTTTTTTTTTTTAAACATAGGCTTATTTAATATTGGTGGGACAAAAAACATAGGCCTAAAATAATATCCACACTCACCATCCACTTTGTTAACAACATCTCTACATCTGAAATTTATGCAGTTATCCAATCAGCTGATCATGTGGCAGTAGCACAATCCATAAAAGTTTGCTGTTACAGGTCAAAAGCTTCAATTAATGAACATATCAAACATCAGAATGTTTCTTGGTGATATTTCTCTAATCTCTTTGATCAGCAAGGAGATTCAGCCTGCGGACCCCCCTGCAACAGGATTTTTTTTGTTTGTCTCTTTGTTTTTGCAACATTCTGTGTAAATTCCTGACACTGTATGTGAAAATCTGCGTGTAAAAATCCCAGCTGATCAGCAGTTTCTTTAATACTCAACCAGCCCAGTCAAAAATCCCGTCAATTGGCTGATTGGATAACTGCATGAATGAGCAGGTGTATATCTAAGGAGAATGTAAAACTTTCTTGAATATTTCACTGGAAATAGAAGGAAATACATAACATTAATAAAGAAGGTTAATAAATGAATTATACAAAAACCTGCATATACTGAGTCAATAGTGGCCATTGCAAATCATCAACAAAATATGTAGACTGATGGCAGAAGTGATGGCTTGGTCTATCTAATTCCAAAGTAAACGTTTATATACAAAGCACACCATTACAAATTACACCATTATGGATTTTTTTAAAGTCTGTCAGAATCATAAATGTCACCTCACTGGCCAATCTTTATTTTGGTCTTGGCGACTATTTTTTTCAAGGAAATGAGCAAAAGACAGGCAGTACAGAGACCGTAAAGCAA
This sequence comes from Bagroides melapterus, assembly GCA_028566695.1. NCBI lineage: Eukaryota > Metazoa > Chordata > Actinopteri > Siluriformes > Bagridae > Bagroides > Bagroides melapterus. The sequence goes on along the minus strand of JAOTRN010000025.1, from coordinate 11,124,496 downwards.
TGATTGCAAATCTATGAAAGACTAAATCATATATGTCTACTAATGAATTAAGTACATAGTATCATTGTATGTAAAAAATGATATTATACCACGCTTCATACAACCTTTAAAAAAAGTACACTGTTATATTGTTTTCAATATGAGACCAAATTTTCAATATATTAGAAAATTGTAGAGCCAGGGTACTTTAACAAACCTTCACTTTACCAGGAAAAACCAGTTGGGTTTACATAGGTACCCTGACCGAGGTTTTTTTTATATGCATTAGTATCAGTGGTATAATTCATTCATTGTTCATACCTGCTTATTCCGGGAATACCCAGGTCACAGGGATCAGCTGGGGCCTATCCCAGACATCTATGGGTGAAGGCAAGGTACAACCTGGAGAGGTCACCAGTCTATCGCAGGGCCACATTCATAAACCTGGTCATTTTCTTATAGGTACGGGACAGTGGCCCTCAGTCTGCTCAACAAACTGTGTCATTAGTGAGAAGAGATCAGTCTTGTTTCCCTTACTCAGAAGGAAGGAAGGTTGTGTTACCTCAAACAAGCACATTCAACCCCACTTCTACCCGACCTGTAGTAAGTAAAGACATCTTGTTTCATCATATTAGCACTGCACCTTTTTTCTTTTGTGACCTTTCAAAGTTGTAAAATAAATTACTATTTTCCAGAGGGGGCTCCACCCAGGGACCAGCCTTTTTCGACAAGGATTTCAACAACGTGCAAATATACCCACCCGTGTGACAGAACAGTCACCCCGTGTTGGCATACGGATTCCTGTGCCAGGTCAGTCAAGTACCGGGCCACAGAATGCAAGTTCATCTGTAAGGGCTCCGGTTCTGACCAATCAGCAGCAGTCCCCTGCAAGCCAGCAAAGCAATGCGGACACTGGAACACTAAGCGCACTGCAGGAACAGGTCAAGTCTCTTGCTTCTGAAGTGCGCAGCCTTGGCTTGGCTCTCAGGATGATGGTCGAGCAGCAGGGCCGTCTGGAGAAGGAGCAGAGCCAGCAGACCCAGGTCCAAAAACAGATCCTCAGCACCTTGCAGAAATTAGCATCTAAACAGGGACCCTGTGGCTTTCAGCACAGTACAACTCCTACACTGCCCCAGTGCCCATTGTCCTCAGCCTCCTACAGCCAGAGCACCTTCACCCCTAGCCAAGGCAGTAGTTTGTCCAGCCAAGCCCCATCCAGGTATAACGAAATCAATGGATCCACCCTTGATAATATTGAGCCATTTTCTCTGGACACTCTCAGCTCTGCTGCTATAGATGGTTTTCAAACTTCTGACTCACTGTCATTCAACCGGACACACTCACCAACATTTACACAGTCACACACACAAACATTCACACCTGAGATAGTCAACTACACACAACCTCACACAGACACTTATGCAGGAATGGACAGCAAACCAGCAGAAATAGCCTCACAGAACACAGACAGATCCTTTCAAGTGTGCAGGTCTTCAAGTCAGTCTTCTACTGAAACTATTTCTGTGCACGATGCTCAACTGACTATTGTCAAAATAGAAAATGTTTAAAAGAAAAAAAACTGCAAAAATTGACATACACTGCTATGTTTGTTCCTTGATGAATTTTGAATTTTATAGTGAATCATTTTATGGTACTGTAGCTGCAGCAATAGTGGGCAAGTAATAGTAATACATCTTTTAATAATGGGCCAATCATCATATCAAACATTCACAAAAAACATTTATATATCATACATTTTGAAGTTGTTCTTTTTAATTCTCCATTTATGTGTGTTTTTATGTGTGAGGAAAATACAAGTTTAGTGTTAGGCAAAATAAGGCTAAATAAAACATGACTGTTTTCTTGTATACATGACTATACAGTGAAACCAAAGTGATTAATTTATGTTAATTTAAATAATAAAATTGCTTTGCAATTAAAGTTATAATTTTCAACAAGTATCAATTGAAAACTGAATAATTCTTGTTAGGATCCATCTAGGTTCTGGTGCTACATCATAAAATTCAAACAATGTAGAGATTCCATCTGCCATCCCCAGCACTCCACTACGAAACACAGATGTTTACTTTCATACATTGTGTATATTTAAAGGTAACACATAGAAAAGAAAGTAGAAGCAAGGCTAAAATCACAACACAAAAGCATAAGTGTGGTCATGCACTGATGATGGGAGAGAAAGCCTGAAGCTATTAGAAGCTATTAGAGTGGGGTGAGGTCGAGTTATGGCGTTTGTGTAGGAAACTCAAGTTCTTCAACTTCAACCTTGGCAAACCATGTCTTTATGGAACTCACTTTGTGCCCAGGGTTATTGTCATCTTGGAACATGTTTGCTCCCTTTAGTTCTACTGAAGGAAATTTAAATGATAAAGAATACATAGACAATTTTGTAAATATACAAATAGAATTGTGTGCTTCCAGTGTATGTAAGGTGAGTATGAGTGTGGAATATGAGTGTGATGGTGAGGAGTCCACAAGCCTTTGGCCATATAGTGTGTTATGTATACTCACCCAAAAAGAGTAAAAGCAATGACTGTATTGGTGGACATTGTTACAGATGTTTGCCTGTGAGGCAGAAGTGTCATAGGTTGAGGAATGTTTTCTGCAGCTATTTTTATGCAAGATAATGCCCCCTGTGACACTGTAAGCAGTTCCTTGAAGCTAAGAACATTGAAATAATGAAATGGCCATGCCAGAGTCTAGATCTAAAACCAGTTGAACAGCTTTGTAAAGTCCTTGGCAATAAAGTTATTGCCAAAAAAAACCCCTCTATAGTTACAGAACTGTGAAAGAATAGTAATGTGACTGGAAGAATAGAATATGTTCATACCAGGGTAGTGTAAGAAACTAGTGATGTCTCGCAGCTGCACATTTGCTGAAGTCATTCAAAACAAGGGCCTACAGCTGTAATAGCTGTAACCCTCAAAAATCTTAGTTGTAATGTTATTTTGTGCTACAGCGGTTACTGTTCTCTCATTTTGATCAAAGCATTTTCCACAAAATAAAAGTTATTCTTGAAGTGCTTTGGTTATTTTCTTACTTTATTTTAAATCTGCTAATAGAACAGTGGTATACCCACAGTTTATATAGCTAATATTCTTTAAAATTCTGAGCAATTATGATTAAACATATTTATTTAATATTATTATATTATTATATTATTTATGTTATTATTATTTTATACATTGTCTAATATATGAGCCAATTAAATGATTGCAGTGTAACAATTGGCCTATAGATGGCATGCTCTCACATTTTTTTAAAGTTGTATAAGTATTTATGTCAATGTTGCATTACATCTTTTAAAAAAAAACTGAAACAAACAAATTATTATAAACAAATTCTTATCAGTAACATACAGCTGAACTAACAGAAACAATTGCTTTGAGGACAGATTCCCACCCACCAAAAAAAAAAATATTAAAATAATAAAAATACTGCAATATTACAGATTTATGGGTTCTAGGTTCTTTGGGTAAGATCAAATGACAATATTGGACTGAATTTTTCAAGGAAGTGACTCATTGGTTACACCATTGCTTAAATTTTAATGTTTTTTTTATTATTGAAGGAGTGATTATCACAGATTTTTTTTTTTTCATAGTTAGTTTCAAGGTATTGAGATTTTACATGAGTGGTGGGTTGTATATTTACATATTTTAAATTGGGGTCAGGGAATGTTTTTGGGAAAGTTAGAGGGTTAGTCACGTTTACTGCTGTGTCATTAGTTGGGAGAGGCACATTTGATTCTGACCACTCACTTCCATTCTGATGTCTGCCCTAGAGAATTTGAAATCAGCACCCCTAGTGGGTTGAGCTCACTCTGTCTCTACAGTAGATGAAGAATGAAAGAAATTCATGGTGGTGATGAGTCTAAAGTGAGCAGTTCATGTAGACACTCTCTGTCTGGAACGGGTTGTAAAATCTGAGTGAAGTTAAAGCTAATAGAAGAGCCACTTTTAAAGTCAGTAACTTTGCCCTTCTAGCACACAGAAAGGTCCCAAGATAGACCTAATTAATTGGTGCCATACAAAATGTGAGAAACCAGGGGATGCCTCTCCACAGAAGCTCCTCCGGACCTTAAGGGTAGCAGAGGCTAACCTTTGCTGAGAGGCACTCTTGGAGGTATTGTACTGTACCAAAAAAAGCAATGGACTGAATTCAAGAGATTTTGTTCAGACCATGTTAGAGTATACAGTTTCCTTGTGGAGGGAGCACTCCTGGAGACTGGAATCTATGAGCTTGGACCAGTACCCCAGAGTTTCCACATCTCTGGCCAGCGGTAAACGATCACTCCCACTGCAACCTGAGCCCCAAACACATGATGTGGGCAAGTGTGACATCACACATATCGTGCTGCTAACTCTTTCAACTGAGCTAGGATGAGCCCATTATCCATGCAGTTCAGTTTGCGGATGCCGTGGGGTCGCAGATGAGCCAGAGGTGCATACATGCATTTCATGTGGGTGCATGGTGATACAGCTAGACCAAAGGTTAGAACTTAATATTGGTGAGCTTCTTGTAAGAAACTTCCTGCTTTCTGGTAGAATCAATATCAAAGTATGTATCCTTTAGCTCTGTCATGATAAACCAATCCTCAAACTGAGTTTGGAAGACAATAGGTTTCAGTGTTGGCATCTTATAGCAACTTATATGGTCCACAGAGATGTGCAAATGATGTGCAAATCTAAAATTCGACAGAGGCCCATCCTGAATCCTGACACCCACTTTCAAAGGGTACATTTGGCATGAGCTAAATTTTGTAATCTTTCTTTATGGTCATCAAAGTCCATGGAAATACATAATCTGAATTTAATTTTTAATATTTAATTTTTCACTTGCTCAGGACCAAGACACATTATACTTGCAGGTACTAACCAAATCAGCCAAGGAGAAAGATGGCTGGAGAGTGAAAGTGAGGCATTCCTGCTTCCCAATTCACCAGAGGTGGGGTTGGCAGAAAGACTTCTCGAGGGCATCAGAGAGGTTGGATACATGATGTAAAAGTGGTGTACTCAGACCCATTTTTTTCTAGGGGAAAAGAGTGGCCATACTAGCCTTCTACTCCTCCCTGTAGGACCTGGTCAGGAATGACTGGTAGGGGTCTCTGGCTCCCAGATGCAGCAAGGGATCGGCTCTTTCAAAACTACTGACTCCAGCTTAGCCTCCTGATAAGTTTCAATCAGAGTGCTATTGTCTTTGGCAAACAGGCCAGGAGGCAAATTGGAGAATCCAGAAGGAAGGATTTATTGTTCTCTTTTATCGTTGTAAATTTCAATCACAGATGCCTCTCCATGACAACTCAGGGTCTAATTCCTTGCCCATCTCACGTTCCAGCTCTGCAAACTTCTAACTACTAAACTTCACAGCCTGTTTTTTAATACAAACCCCAATTCCAATGAAATTGGGACATATACATTTTTGAGCCTTATTTAATTGAATACACCACAAAGAAAATATATTTAATGTTTAAACATATAAACCTTATTGTTTTTTGCAAATATTCACTCATTTTTTATTTGATGCCTGCAACATGCTCCAAAACAGCTAGGACAGGAATGCTCATAAAACACCTGTTTGGAACACAGGTATACATCCCAAAAGGCTCAGTCATTGACAAAAAAGAGTGATGCACGGTTCACCACTTTGTGAACAACTGTGTGAGCAAAGAGTCCAACAGTATAAGAACAACTTTTCTCAGAGCAAGCAATTTTGGTATTTCATCATCTACAGTCCATTCAGAGAAATCTGGAGAAATCTCTGCACATAAGTGGCAGCTGAGTACCTGTGACCTTCGACCCCTCAGGTGGCAATGCATTAAAAACAGACATTATTCTGGAAAGGATATTAGCCAGTGAAAACCATGGTCAGTTGACACAGTTCATCGCAACACCTACAACTACAAGTTAAAACTCTAAAGCGAAATATTTTTCAAAGTTGAAAAAGCGAAAGCCATACATCAACAACACCCAGAAAAGATGACTCATGTTAATGCCTATGGCATGGGTAACTTGCACATCTGTAAAAGCACCAGTAATGCTGCAAAGCACATACAGGTTTTGGAGCAATATATGCTCTAAGCGACGTCTTTTTCAGTGATGTCCCTGCTTATGTCAGCAAAACAATGCCAAGCAACATTCTTCAAGTGTTACAACAGTGTGGCCTCATATTAAAAGATTGCAGGTAATAGACTTCCCTGTCTGCAGTCAAGTCCTATCTCCTATTGAAAATGTGTGGCGCATTATGAAGCGCAAAATACAAAAATGCAGACCCTGGACTTGAACATTAAATATCTTGTCTTTGTGGTGCATTTAATTAAAAATGGGTCAAAATGGCTGTGTATTCTGTTTTTATTTACATTTTACACAATGTCCCAACTTAATTCGCCCCTCAAGGACTGACCAAGCATGCTCTGATCTTGAACAAACAATGCAAAGTAGCCAAAAAATTAAAAAGATAAAAAAAAAAAGACACAGACAGGAAAAACATCTTGGGGATTCCATGACATAGATGCCCTTTTATTGTCTCGCTGATTTGCAAGACTAAGCAACCTGACCCCATGTTAGACGTTAGAAACAGATCCCACAGAGACACTGATCCCACAGAGGGGTTCCCAATATTGTCAAACTATGATGCAGCATTGAGAGTTCCCTTGAAAGTGAAATACCATGGACCTGGTATACACACACCAAAGACTGTACAGCTGGGCAAACAATGTTTGAAGCTGCAACGTGATTTGTTAAAATGATTTAAAAAAACAAACAAACATGGAATCACACACACTATCATCTTAATTTTTCTCTTATTTTAGCCTGTGATCTCACTGCACTTTCTAACACAGTCAGTGCTCTCTGTTTTTCAAAGTAAAATAAGAGGCATACTATGTAGCTTTATTCCAATTAATGTCTGTGCTTAGAGAACTTATTATGTCACTGTCAGTTCTAGCCATTCACCACATGCAAGTCATTAAATGCCCTGCCATATTTCTGCTCTTCTGTTATGCAAATAACATTTTGAGTTCTTCCAGTTCAGTCTTGATGAAGTCTGAAGTGAAAGAATATACTTACTGACCCAAATATTCTGTGTGGAACGATGATGTGCATTTTTAAAGGGTTGAAAACTATCAGTTTTTTTTTTATTTTGATTAAAAGCATGAGATTAATATTATGTAGAATCTACAACTAAATAAATTGTAATTGCATTTAGAAATTTTTGTACATTTTGAATATAATTAAGAACCTTAAGAGTATATACGTGATACACGGCTAATTGCACACAGCTTGTGGGGAGAGGGGCTTAATGTGAAGCCCACAGCTGGAGTGAGGTCCAGCTGATCCTCAAACACCCCTGGTGGAGGAGTGAAGCGGAAGTGCTGCAGTAAGGAGGTGAAGAAGAGGAAGAGTTCCATCCTGGCCAGACTCTCTCCCAAACACACTCTGCGTCCTGAAAACAGAATATAATTGAAACCAGCTGAATTATAGAGCACAACAATCAGCAGACAAAAGCATTTCAAACTACCTGCAGAAAAAGGCATGAAGGCATCTTTCTTAACAAACCGGCCTTGATCATCTAAGAAATGTGCTGGGTTAAAGGTCAGTGGGCTCTCCCACTGAGTCTCATCCCTCAACACAGATGTCAGGAGAGGAAACACACAGGTACCCTGAAGTGAACACACAGGAGCCCTGAAGTGAACAAAATCTTTACCTCCCAATAGATAAACTCTCCTTTAAATAATTGTATACTGTGAGAGATCTGTAGTTTTAGCCATACTTATAGTTGCTAAAAGTTAACGCTATACCCTATACAAATTACAAATAATTTCTAGAATAATTTTTTACAGATTGACCTTCTTGATGAAGAAGCCCTGGAATTTAACATCACAAGTAGTGGTGTGGGGGATACTCATGGGTACTATATTAGCTAGTCTCTGAGTTTCATGGATCACTGCATCTGTGTAAGGCAAATTCTTTCTGTCCTCCATCACTGGCTGACGACTTGCAATGACTCTGTCGATCTCTTCCTGGACACGGTCTAGAACAAAGAAATAAGAATTATAGACTTAACTCATTTACACTATATAGAAAAAGAAAAAATTTGTGCACCAAAATCACTACAAACATTCTGGTACTGCATTGGTTGTTGAGTGGACAATTCTTATGCAAGTATATAAATAAACTACAGTGTGTGAACTCTTACCCTGAATCTGAGGATACTTGGCCATTAACAGAAGGCACCAGCGTAGTGTTGTGCTAGTGGTATCAGTACCAGCAGCAAACAGGTTGGAAACAGTTATAATGAGATTCTGTTCATGAAAAAATGTGTCTTTATCTCCAGTTTTCTGTCCAACAAAAACATATGCAACTATTAGTCAGTGTGACAGTCATTAAGTTTAATCTTTTTAGAGTACACTCTATGAGTGTACTCTATAAGGCAATGTTCCATGCAGTAATGGCACCTGCATGTAAATTACAGCAAGCTAGAATTACTCTGTTTGGTCACACATTCTTATATTACTGTATTAGAGCAAAGACAAGAGATTAAAAAAAAAGAAAAGCAACTCTTTTAAAAAAAAACAACATACTTTTGGAACATAAAAACATAGTACTTGTGGAACATAAACACTGCATTGTGTTTCTTAGCAATTTCTGAGTTTGTTTAAACCTAGTTTTTGGATACAGTGGCAGTGATGTATTCTATATTAAAAAAAAAAAAAGCTTGGTCAAGCATAAGGCAATATTAAGCATATTCAGGAGAATCTATCATGATTGTTTTAGTATTTGCAGTATTAAAAAGCCTTTATTCACCACGGCCTCAGGCAAAAATGTCTAAAATAGGCTTCATAACTTAAGAGTGTGCACAAAGCTTTTTCTAAAGCAATTTAATGAATTTCTATGAAAGAAAAATTCTAGGAAAAATTATATTTCTCTCTTTCACCTGTCACCTGTCACTACTGGTTTCTGATGACCCCATGCCACTTTGGTCTGTGAAAATAACTGACCAACAAAATTCCTCGTCGTTTCACTGTGGATTTTTATTACCAAAAAATTAAAAACGAGGAGAGAATACAGAGGAAAATGGTTAGTTTATTCAATTTATTCATTTATTCAGTTTATTCAAGAAGACCTTTAATTTCTTACAGCTAAAATGATTCTATATCATTTTGAATAACACAGTGTACACTATTTTTATTTTCTTAAAACAATACCTTTTGTCTTATATCTAATGTACCAATTTTGTGTGCTGTTATGCAGATCAAAGTAAAATATATCTGGTTTATATTTGTCAGTTAATTCTATATACTCAATACTACTGTTGTGCAACTCTGTGGGGGCCCCAGGTGCTGACTTTGCTTGGGGCCCCCAAAATTGTAAACACACCCCTTGATGTTTCTCCATCTCAGATACAGAAACCCCATACACTGCTTTCCATAATCTGGGTAAAAATGATATGCATCACATATTGCTCTCATGCCTGGTCAGATTCCTGATAATCTGTGCACCCTTAAGTGTTTGCATTTTACTTATTGTCATAAGAAAGTGATACAGTACCTCTGCATTCTTTTTCCGCATAAGAAAACAGTCAACCAAGCCTCTGGTGTCCTCAAGACTTAGTGTCTCCTCCAAATTGTTCACAAGCTCCTTTATGTGCTTTAGAGTTTGCTCACGTTTTTTCATTATGAGCTTCCAGTCCTTTAACCAGCGTCCAAGCCACGGAAACATATTATAAATCTAGTTTATAGATAGAGTAGATGAGAATACATATCTTCATATTCAGATGTAGTTTCTACGTTAAACATTAGCCATTTTATATAGGATCACAATACATACTGTATATATGCTTTTGGCATATTAAAAAAAATATGTGATAGCAAGTGTCTTTTATAATGTTGTTTGTTTAGATAAGCATGGTACCTGTATAGAAGGTGAACCACTTAGCTTGATTGTCTCATTGGCCCGGTTAACCATTTCTTTGAATTGAAGGTCACTGTATTGAAACCTGCTTCCATATACAATGGCTGAGATGACATTTGAGGTGGCATAATTTAATGGCTGTGAAGTATCAAAGGGTTTCCCTGTAAAGTTGTAGAACAAAATTAATATCCCAAACATTTCCTTTGTAGAAATGCTATATAAACTATATTTCATAGCAAAAATTAAGTTAATAAGTTTTAAATAGTTACTATTGTAATAAAATTGTCTGTTGTCTTTATGACAAACGCTGTCCTAGTTTTATCAAAGTTCATCAGAAATTTGACATACAAATAGTAAAGGGAGAATACAAAATTTCAGGCAAGCAGAGTTAGTGCTGGTGTTTGAGGCTTCTGAAGTTTTCTTTTTTGATTTTGAAAATGGCATACAGGTGTATACAAAAGTGGCAATATATGTGTGCACCCCAAGAATATATAGAATTCCTATTTCCTATTTTTTTCCTATAGTTTTCCTATTTTTAACTATATATACAATTGTGGAAGGTACAGAAAGAAAGAAATTAGAACCACTTTCCAAACTTACCAAATTGCAGTTCAATAAACATTATTTACAGTTCAATCTTTATTCATTTTATAATTTATATAGGTGATATTTAATAGATTTTGAATACTTAAAGTTTCAGTTAAATATATACAATCAATTGACAAAATTATTACGTTATTATTGGTGAGGATACTTGGATTGATTTTGCTGCAAACCAAAGATTTATTTACAAATAAATCTGCACAAAAAAATCCAAAAAATAAAATCTAATGAATAAGAAAAAAGCCCATTCCTGTACTCTCTCTTCATCAATGGCCAGTGCATGGTTCCATCACCATATTCAAGTTTGCAGATTTAGTTTGGGTTTTGCGTGAAAATAGAAAGGAGCGAGTGTGACGAAGTTACCAAAAGAACTCCTATTCTCCAGCATGCTCAGTAAAACCTACCA
>JAOTRN010000025.1:11102531-11113479 GCA_028566695.1 Bagroides melapterus | reverse complement strand
CCATCCTAGCCAGGCTTTCTCCCAGACACACCCTACGACCTAAAAGCAAAGAGGCAGTTCTTAGTTTTAATGTTTCTGTTGCTGCTTCTCTGTCTTAAATATGTCTTTCCTTTTTAGTTCATGTGAGATCATAACACACACTACAATCTTACAAAAAGCGTTCCTTGTTTTTATTATAATTATTAATGTTTATTTTTCTTTCTTTCTTACTTTTTTTTATATATATATATATATAATTGCGGCTTTTAACTAGTTTTTGTCATCTCTAAAATGGAACATAAACCAGCAGGAGTTCTGCTGGAGGAGGGACTGTTTATGCTTGTACATTTAGATTTTTTTTCTTAAGTGGTACTTCGATGTGGTCAAAATGTTATCAAATCTTGTTATTTAATCTAACCACCATTCTGCTTTATTTTTTTCCCCTGGACTTCAATTTATTGTCTTCCATTTTACGCCTTTCCTAAACTCCTACATACTTCTAATATCTGGGTCTTGCCTTTGTCTGCTTACTTGTTTGCTAAGAACACATTGCAAATAAGTCATGTGATTATTCTCATGTAGTATTTTAAGATGAGTTGAATCACCTGCAGAAAAAGGCATGAAGGCATCTTTTTTAACAAATCGTCCCTGTTCATCAAGGAAGTTTAATGGGTCGAAGATGTGTGGGCTCTTCCACTGACTCTCATCCCTCAATACAGACATCAGTAAAGGGTAAACAGTTGTGCCCTTGAAAAGACAATTAAATAAATCATTAAATATGAAAGCAGTGCTTTTAAGCCACATTTTAAGTTGAGGTGAATTTGCTTAACATACATTACCTTCTTAATGAAGAAGCCATTAAAGTTCACATCACAGCTGGTGGTGTGGGGGAGACTCATGGGTACTATGTTGGCCAGTCTCTGGATTTCATGAACTACTGCATCTGTGTAAGGCAAGTTCTTCCTGTCTTCTACTACTGGCTGACGACCTCCAATCACTTTGCCAATCTCCTCCTGGACTGTATCTTTATGAGTAAACATGGTTTTGCCTTCATGATTAGCAGACAATACATCCATAGAGACAAAGAATCTGATGTAAAAATGCTGTTTCTGTGTAAGTGCACTTACCCTGTATGTGAGGGTACTTGGCCATAAGCAGCATCCCCCAGCGCAATGTTGTGCTTGTAGTGTCAGTACCAGCAACAAAAAGATTTATCACTGTAGTGATAAGATTCCTCTCATTGAAACGAGAGTTTTTCTGTCCTGACTGCTACAAAACCAGACACCACAGAGCTAACATTAGAATTCAGTGAATTCAATTATCAGTCATGAGACTGCATTTAAACTAACTTTTTTCCTAGCAAATACCAAATGCAAGCAGGTGTAAGCATTTATATTTATTCATTTATTCCTTTAGCAAGTTTCTTCGATGTGATTAACCCAAATGAGGAATTACATGCAAAGCAATATGTCAAGCAGAGGACAATGCAAGATTATTATAAGAGTGTGTGCATGGGTGTGGTGCAATATACACAGAATAGAGGTGTAAGAGCTAGTGTAAGTGCAGGGTTTTTTGGAGTGGTGATAAGTACACTCAGTAGGCTAGGCACAATTCTGTCTGTCCAATTGAAATAAATTCTTTCCTACCTCATCACTTTGTTTCCGGAGGAGAAAGGAATCAACAAATCCTCTGCGTTCTGCTGGAGTCAGTGTCTCTTGAAGACCACTCACCAGTTTACGGACCTGCATCTTGTTTTTCTCAGTATTCCTATGGAGTGTTCTTCTGCTTTTCAAGAATGGTCCTATCCAGGGAAGTATGTTGAAGATCTTGAAATATCAGGATAAAATGGAAAGTAATTTGTTGTTATTTTATACACTTTGTGGCATATAATTAATATATTATTAATATATTTGGGGCAATGCAAAAATTATCACAAAAACTACAGTCATGTGAAGGGTTCAATGTTTTAGAGCAATGCAGATCACCAGCAAATACATTATAAATAAAATGTGATCAAATCTTTTCAGTTTATAGTATGTATATTGTCAGTATCAGACCTGTACTAAAAGATACAGCAGGAATCACATATCACAGAAAATGAAGACAAACAGAAGTCATAGATGGTGGACATTAGCAAGATATATTTAATTGACTGATCAGCTATATGCAGCTGTTCCTTATAATTTGTCCAAACTTATTCAAAAATTACACCCTAGATGAAAGTACACATTCAAAGTAGTTCATAAGTGATGCATAATTATTATGTTGGTCTGTATTGCATACCAACAAATTAAATGAAAGTTTAATACAGGTCAGCACTTTATTTCTTAGAATGTTATACACCGTATAAATTCATGTATATCAATCCCTCCACCTCAGTACTATATTTTGAGAAATCTGGCATTACCTTTCAGATATACAATAAACTCTAGTCATTACTTACTCGCATAGAAGCAGAGCCACCAAGCCTGACATTCTCATTTGCCCTGTCAACCATTTCTTTAAATTGAGGATCACTGTATTCAAATCTGTTTCCATACACAATAGATGAGATGATGTTGGAGACAGCATAGTTCACTGGTTGGGTTGTGTCAAATGGTTTTCCTACAGAGAAAAAAATGTTTTATTGCAAATAATTACAAAGAAATTTATGAAAGGTTTCTCTGAAACCATGGAGACAAAAATTAAATTATCTGAGTACCCCCAAAGCTCTCAAACACTTCTTTAAGGTATTGGATTTCCTCAATGATTTTCTCTTCACTGCCTCTCTTTCCCATTCCAAAGTCTCGAAGGTTTGATAAAGCAAAACGTCTCATCTCTTTCCAGTTCTCCCCATTAGAAAACAGAATTCCTAAAGAAAAGAAATCATGTTTAATCTTTGTTCTGTCAACAGTTTCTCTTCATACTCTGTTAAAGTGTAAATCTTTTTATCTGGATAAAAATAGATAGATAGAATATCTATAGATAGAGATTCCAAATAATGTTATGCTGTGCAATATATAGTAGAATAATGTAAATATAATATAAAATCTCTTACCATGGTCTTCAGCAAACTTAAATGTATGATTGATTTCTCTTTCCCCAAACTCCTCAGCGTAGTTAACAAGTGCCTGTTTGACTGTTTTGTACCCTGCTAAGACAATGACTTTCTTGGTGCCAAAATAAACTTTAAACACAGATCCATACGTCTTGGCAAGCTGGAAGAAAGAAATGGACACTAATGAGCAAGGTCATTATATAATCTATATCTTCTTCAGGTCTATTGTGTCTCATCTCCTCTCTCTCTCTCTCCCCCCCTCTCTCTCTCTCTCTCTCTGCTAGTTAACTGGATGAAATGAAGACAATTGTATGATAATTAAATACAGTATGTCAGAATACAGCCAATTAGACAGCTGCCTATATTATTTTTTCAGCTGATGTAATACAGCTACTATACAGTTTAGCTGTTGCTAAACACTTCACTCAATTTGCTCTGTTGATACATGGAAAATAGATTATATAAAATTACATAATAAAATTACATAATAGTTTACATTGATATTTTAGCAGAAAAATAGTTAATTTCTGAACAACTTCTATAGAATATACCAAAAGCAAGAGTCAGAATCAGAATAGTGATTCCAGCGATTTAATTAATATTTGGCTTGTAGATTTTATTATATTATTTAAAGCTTTTGGTAAAAGAACAGATTATCTCCCTTCTCTTCCACTGAACTAAAGTTCAGGTTCCATATTCATAAAAATTCCAAGAATCTAAGAAGAATTCTAAGAATTTCAGAGGGCTCCTAATTTATCTTAAAAAATTTCTAACTAGGAATCTTAGTGATTCAGGACCAAATTCAGAGCATCTCAGTGCAAGGGAACTAGGAAGAGAAATAGGAGCGCTTTTAAAATATGGTCTATTATAAGTCTTCACTTTTGTCTATATTAAGATATTTGAGGCTATATCATGTAGGGATTACATTTGTGACTGATCATATTAGAACGTATGTTACAAATTTAATAAATGTAAATGTAAATATCTCAGATACAGCGCAGAGATGTCATGGCTCCAAATTATATCATTTCTGACGCTAAGGCCTGCCACTTTAGCTCTTTTTTGGATATCTATAAATTATCTATAAATGCCATAGCGGCATTTTTTCTCTACTTCCTCTCTACTTGTAAGACTTTTTGACCTTATGAGCTCTTTTAAGGGTTAATATGCTATGTGAATAACTTTTATTTTTACGCCCATATTTCTAAGAATTTTCTTAGATTTTCCTCACTGGGAACAATTCTTTGCACTAAGAATATTCATGGGTCTGGTGTACAACATTAAACTACAATGTTCATGTTTATAAATTGTATGAATTTCTCAGAACATTCCTGGAAGAAGCCCTTGATATATGTTAGTAATGCTACTGAGTTTTACCTCAGAAAGTGATTCGTGGGGTCTGTCCAAGTCCACCTGAAGCAGGTTTCCCAGAAGAGGCAGTGGTTTGGGTCCAGGAGGTTCATTAGCTTCTTCCTTAAAGCTAGAGCTTGATAAATAGAAATAAATAACTACCATGAGAACAACAGCACCAAGCAATAGGCTTGTGCCAGTAGCCTGCAGAAAAAGACTCTCCACCACAGCCATACTAAAATGTTACAGTTCTAAAATCTGTCTCTCTGACAAGAGGCAACTCACATATATATAATGGATAATCCATGGCAAGGACACTTACATCACCAGAGGTGTGCTTTGAAAGTAGACAATGAGAAAAGAGGTTCAGTAATGGTTACATAATCTTGAAGTTACACATTAACAGGAATAATTAAGACCAATTATGTATTGCATTCTTTATAGCAAGGATCTTCAGTCTTATCAGTATAGAGGCTTTTATACAGCCATAAACTTAAATTTTAAAGTAGGTGAGGGGAGAAATTAACAACTCAGTGTTTTTCCTCGGCAAGATTTTATTTTATTGTATTTTATAATATAATTTTTTTGTGCATAATTCATTCTTTATTTGTTTTTCACTTGGTGTTTGTTGTACAATAGATAATAATGTTATTAATCTAATTAAGCTGTTTTTTCCACTTTCTTCCACTTTTCCGTCATAAAGCACATTAACACAGTTCAAAGTGTAAAAATGTTAAATTTTATTGTTTATTTTATTTAGTCTGTGTTAATGTGTTCCAGCACTGTATCAGAGCTGACAGTCAATGGTGTTTGGTTTACCAACACTTTATCCTACTCCTGTGGACAGTCATCACAAAGGAATAGAAAAAGTGTGGTAACAATTCATTTTGATATTTTTATTTAGAGGAAGTGGAAAGATAACGTGCATGCTTTGCACTTACAGCTCTCTCCAGTCTCATTAAAGAAATAATATTATATTTCAGTATATGTTAAATTATTTAAATTATATTTTAACATTGTTCACAGTTTAAATCTAAAATGATCAGGTGTGGGATAGCAGGATAGTGGTCAATCTTTTAAATTTAAAGAATTGTCTTCTATTGACACTGCTATTGACACTGCTATTGACACACATACACACACACACACACCAGCATCTTTAGTGGACACCAAATTCAGGCAGATGCATAGGATACGGTAACTTTGGCCAGCTCTGTTGAAGTGTTTTTTTTAAATGGTAATCAACCCAAAGCCTGTAATAAACACACTCTCCAGGTCATAGTAATTATGCTGCTATGTACTTGTGAACACTGGTCTACTGCAGGTGAACTGTCTTTCATGACTAGAGTAAAGGTAAAATCTGTATATGACTGAGTGCTCTTGTGCAGTGCTATATCATCTTTCACATAGTCCCTACTCACAGGTCATTAACGTGAAACATTACACAAGAGGCCAGTTCACAACTTATACCTATTAAAATTTGCACCTTTCCCATTTTTGCTAAGATTAAGTTTTATTTCTGTAAGCCTGAAATGCACTTTTTTTTCCACCTGACATTGATATATTATATAAATAAACATAAACAAAGATAAGCCATGATATAAAACCCCCTGTCTAATGTTGTGTAGGTCCCCCTTGTGTCATCAGAAGAGCTCTGAGCTGTGGAATATCTTTTTTTGCAACTTCACTTTTGGCATATATTTTACGGTGGCTGAGTCTTCACCTTTCAGAATAAGGCCTTCACCTTTCACCTGGTGTGGTTTTTTTGTCATCTGATTTTGTAGTGGAAGGTGCTCTAAAAGTTAGCCACACCCACCCCCTTAAATGGCCGTGCTGCTGCTGACATGGCGGAGCTAACAAATCCGAGTATTTTGCAACAGGAAAACTGTAATGTAGCTGCATAAAATATGCTAACAAAGTACTATGAGTAGCTACTAAATTGGTTGGCAATGCATTCAAATATATTTCCTTATCATACAAGTGTCTCCATTGCATCCAGTTAAGAAGCAGTTTAAAAAGATAACTAGGTTTTTTCCATTTGAATGGAAAAAAAAAATGATTTAAAATTGGGTCATAAAACAACTTTACAGTTTTACATGTAATTCTTTTGCAAACAGCAATTCTTTATCTTTTAATTCTTAGTTTATTTATTTTTACTTGCCTAGTCTTTTAATTGTTTTATTTCTGTAAACTCTGCCACAGTTTGAACTGCCCTTTTAATGTTTCTTGTTAATTACCTGTGAGTAGATCACTAGTAGGGAATATGTGAACGTTGCCATAGTCCTGTACAAGAGCTGGCAGTCAAATACAGACTTTACCTTTACTCCAGTCCTGAAAAACAGTTCACCTGCAGTACATGATTTAGACCAAAGTGTTCACATGTACATAGCAGCATAATCATGAAATCACATGACTCCGACCTGCAGAATGTGTTTATTACAAGCTGTCTACAAGGCTGACTACCACTCAACACTACCAAAAATAAATAAAAAATAAATATAAAATAAAAAAAACTTTCACATCTGCAGAGATAGGCAAAACAAATCTTCTGCATCCATCTCAATTTGGTGTCCCTAAAGATCACTCATGAACCTGCATCCCTTACTTTTAAAACCTTAATTTACCTATTTACTCTTTAAGTTAAATTCTACCCCATAAATTTTTCCTAGTCTTTTAATTGCTTTATTTCTGTAAACTCAGTTTAAACTGCCACAGTCTGAAATGGCTTTCATTCAAACCACATGACCCTGACCTAGAGAGTTTATTGATTATAGGCTTCTTTTGATCGTGGCTGACAAACACACATATTATCTAGTTCTATAATCATAAAACACATTAGTTAATAATCATTTAACTTGAAGAATCTGAGAATACATTTTGCACTAAGTAAGTACAGCTTAAATTATTGGTCTTCACGTTTAAAGATATTTTGAATAAGCTTTTACAAATTACACACTAAAGTTGTTTTGTTTTGTCATTTTATGTGACATCCAGCTAGTGATTGGGAAAACTGGAACTAAGGGGTTTATCTGTAGCTGTTACGGCAACAAAGAACAACAACTTTGTTTCAGTCAACAACAACAACAACAACAACTCAGTTTCAGTCCATTCTTAAGTAAATTTAATAAAAATATAAATAAAGAAAAAGAAATTGCAATTAATACATATTAGTCAAGATTAATTCATGGTACAGTACATAGGATCTTAATTCCCTTTTATCCATTAAAGATTATCACTATGTTCATAAAATCATCACAATCATAAAAGAAAGTTCATCTGCCCTCAAAAAGCATGAGTGTCAGTGTCGACAATCAGCTCAAAAGTGAAAGCTATTATACCGTGCAAAAGTACAAATGAAAATAAATTAAAAACATAAAAATAAATTCAAAAAAATTCAAAAACAGAAACAAACAAACAAAAAAAACCAGAAGTCCTGCACACAATTAGACCTTTATGCCATACCATTAGCGTGGATGGAGGATACACACAGTACACACACCCATCAACTCTGTCAAACACAACGGAATATGATATAGAATTTACTCAGCAATACCACAGAATGAATCAGAATGTTAGTCAAGATATTAGGGATGGAGCAGTCATAAGTGGGGCCAGAAGAGGCCCCACTATTAGTTTTCGATACTCAAATGCTGTATTTCATAAATCCTTTATCTTGAAGAATGACAATTTTAAAAATGGACTGGTCGAATCAGTAATTCAGATTGTTTTGCCCAGATTGTTTTACTGTAAAGTAACACATTGTTGTATATTAAAAGAACATTTACAAATGGTGTACATGCAGAAAACATAGCAGTGTCACTTTTCCTTTGGAATCAATAGTGAAGAGGATGACTAGGTACCATTCTTTATACAACATACAAAAAAAGCTTACATGTGCTATGTCAGTTTGACATTTGAATTGAAATATTTTGCCACCAATCTTGCATAGTCACAACACAGGTGGTGTTTTACTAGTAGTCTGATAAGAATTGAATACAGAGCTTTGACACCTGAAGCTGCAGCTATTTTGCATGTAGGTACTTAATTCCATTATTTCAGTTATTAGACTATTCAGATACATTTTGGGCCCTGTCACTACTACATTATATAGTTATACACTGTGTTCCAAATTATGATGCAAATTGGATTTAAGTGTCATAAACATTTATTTTAATTAAAGTCATGGATGGTATTGTGTCTGAATGCTCTTTGGATCACTGAAATCAATCTCAGGCACCTGTGATAATTAGTTTGCCTGGTGAGCCCAATTAAAGGAAAACTACTTAAGAAGGACGTTCCACATTATTAAGCATGCCGCAAATAGTGCAATGCCTTGGACAAGGTATGATATTTCACAAAAAGCGTGATCATCGTACTTTGAAGAGATTTGTGGCTGATTCAGAGGACAGATGGGTTTGTGCACATAAAGACAGAATGAGGAAGGTTTCTGCCACACAAATTCATCGGTTTAAAAGAGCAGCTGCTAAAATGCCATTATAAAGCAGCAGATATTTGAAGCTGCTGGTGCCTCTGGAGTCCCGCAAACCTCAAGGTGTAAGATCCTCCAGAGGCTTGCAATTGTGCATAAACCTAATATTCGGCCACCCCTAACCAATGCTCACAAGCAGAAACAGTTGCAGTGGGCCCAGACATACATCAGGACTAATTTTCGAACAGTCTTGTTTACTGATGAGTGCTGTGCAACCCTGGATGGTCCAGATGGATGGAATAGTGGATGGTTGGTGGATGGCTGCGACGTGAGCAAGTAGGTGGTGTTTTGGTAGTCATGATTTGGGCCAGAATCATGGGGAGAGAGCTGGTAGGCCCCTTTGGGGTCCCTGAAGGTGTGAAAATGACCTTGTCAAAGTATATAGAGTTTCTCACTGACCACTTTCTTCCATGGCACAAAAAGAACTGTGCGTTCCGTAGCAAAATCAATTCCATGCATGAAAATGCACCATCTCATGCTGCAAAGAATACCTCTGTGGCATTGGCTGCTATGGGCATAATAGGAGAGAAACCCAGTGTGGCCACCATCCTCCCCTGACCTCAACCCTATTGAGAACCTTTGGAGCATCCTCAAGCAAAAGATTTATGAGGGTGGGAGGCAGTTAGCATCAAAACAGCAGCTCTGGGGGGCTATTCTGACATCCTGCAAAGAAATTCAAGCAGAAACTATCAAAAAACTCACAAGTTCAATGGATGCAAGAATTGTGAAGGTGATATCAAAGAATGGGCCCTATGTTAACATGTAACTTACCCTGTTAGGATGTTTTTGATTGAAATTGCTTTTGATTTCAGTAAATATGACCTAATAAAAATAAACCTCCTAATGCTGTAAATTCAACAAATGAACATTTTCAGGTCTTTACAACCTATAAAATGTTTTCAAACTCTGTTGTGCATAATAATTTGGTACAGTGTATTTGTTATCATTGGGAGGTTTGTTCAATAAAATTCGAATTATGAATTTTACAGTTGATGATTGATTAAACTGACTGTCATTTGCATTGACTAATTAGGAAAATCAGAAAAATATCATTTGCATAATAATTTGGAACGCAGTGTATATGTGGACTGAACATCACACCCATATGTGGGTCTTCCCAAACAACTAGCACACAACTGTCTAAAATGTCTTCATATGTAGTAGCATTCAGATTTCCCTTCACTGGAACCAAAACAGCTGCCAAAACATATTCCAGCATGACAAGGCCCCTGAGTACAAAGCAAGGAGACATGGTTTGCCATGGTTTTAAAAAAAGAAATCGAGTGGTCTGCACAGTTTCCTGACCTGAACAACTTTAGGATTAACTGGAACATTGTCTATACACCAGGCCTCCTCAACCAACATCAGTGCCAAAACTCTCTAAAGTTCTAGTGGCTGAATCTTCCAATATCTAGTGAAAAGCCTTCCAAGTTCAGAAGCCTTCCAAGTTCAGAAAAGTTATCAGTGCATATAGGCTGTAATCTGTAATGTATGCAGTTCATTTTTTAATCTGCAAGCCATGGAGGCAACAAGTAAAACTAATTCTTTGAAGAAAGAATAGTGCAAATATGTAAGGTTATTTTTTAGAAAAACACAACCGTGTTTAACAAACAGTTCAAATAGAAAAAAAGCTGCAAAAATACACATTTATGTATTGCCATATAGCTGTGTGTGTTTGCTTTTAGAGATATGAATGCCGTGGCATTGTTTATAGATTTATTTTGACTCTTTAGGTGACTATTCTTTTGCAGGAAGGTTTAAATGCACATATGGTCCATTGTAGGACTGAAGCAAAACAAAGAAAAGAACAAACAATTATCATCATATCTCAAACAGCTTCATACATATGTAGACATTTACACATACTCCAGACCATGATAGATGATCATGATTTAGAAGTTCCCAGCCACTAACAACTGGCACAAAGACTCAACATTAATTTACTGTCAATTTACCTCTCCACCCAAACACATCTTGCAGTGACTGACAAGCCCACCCAACACATACACCCACCCACCCACACACACACAGAGAGAGAGAGAGAGAGAGAGAGAGAGAGAGAGAGAGAGAGAGAGAGAGAGAGAGAGAGAGAG
>JAOTRN010000025.1:11075538-11091783 GCA_028566695.1 Bagroides melapterus | reverse complement strand
AAGTTATTTAGTCATTCATTTTAGTGAATCTTTGTAGGGAATGGTCTTGTACATAATAATGCAGACATCATAAACTTGTATAACAAAATTTGTACTACAGATAATATGGTGCCTAAGACTTTTGCACAGTACTGTATATATATACGTATAACAAATTAAAGAATGTTAGGACATATTACATGTTTTGTAACAACAAGCCTAAAAAAAATACTGTGTTTGTACAGAAATGTCATCCATTTAAAAGAGCATTCCACAGGCCAGAAAGCCAGAAAGCATAGTAGCTTTTGTAATACCACGCATTATTGGTGGCGGAAAAACTACATTCCCATGATGCACTGCAAGTGTATGCTGTTTCAACAATCACAGATACTTTAGCTGAGAGCTGGTTAACAAATGTAACATTCAAATTAACTAAATAAAGCATAAATTTAGTTTTATTGCCTGTTGCACCAGTGTCCTCCAGTGTCCTGCTTAGATAAATGTGTTAAATTGTATTGTTTGTAAACGTATATCTCGTCTATCCAACACTAGCACCCGGGATCCACTCAGACTTACTCTGAGAGCTGGCTCTGGGCTGTCTCAGACATGTTGCGGGGCATGGGTTTGTTTCCTGTCTGGATGGATGCATTGGGGCCAGCCAAGAGCCTGTAGAGTGCATTATCCACCAGCATGAGTGCAGTAGCTGGTGTGTGGTAGCCTTGGTTGTTGAAGTAGCCAGTGATTTCTGCAAACCTGTTAGTTCGGCCACTAAAAGCAGCACCCACCACACAGCGCTCATTGAAGGCTCCTCCTTCCCTCAAGGCATTGTACAGTACATACTCTGAGAAGTCTGCAATGACAGAATACACTGCTTCAACCATTATGCTTCACCTTTAATTTTTGCTTACTGTATTGTACTGTACAAAATGTACAATGTTCACCCCATTTCAAAGCCATTACCGGTTAGATTTATCACTGGTGAGGCACTTTGTGCAGCAAGCTGGGAGGCATACGCTTCAGCAAGTGCTATAACCAGAGGTCCGGCATTAGAATCCAGGGCAATGGGCACAGAGGTGGGGCCATAGCGGTTGAGTGCTAGGGGTAGTTCTGGGGTTTTGTGTTGCCTAGGAAGTGTTTGGGCCACAACAAGTGCAACTGCTGTGAAGATAAGTGGCACTAAAAACTGTGCCACCATCACCTTCCAGTTCCGCCAGCTATACAGAGCCCTCTTTAAGAACATGGCGTAGAACTGCTGCATGTAGAGCTTAGCCTAGTGTTTAACAGTTTTTGTAATGAAGAGAAAAGAAAGACAGGTCATTCATACTATACACTACAATATTAAAATCCTAATTGGAAACAATGATCTAAATGATATTTACTGTAGCATGAAGTTCTACATGATAAAAGACAAAAACGCATATTTAGGTATAAAGCTTTCTAGGATGACCCTTAGACAGACTAACCCCTGTGTTGAGTTTGATGTTGGAGCAGTCTTCTGAGATCAATGTACCACTATCTGTGAAGTCAGTTACATCAGTCATGCCGCTGATACTGCTAGTATCATCAATTGTCCAGTCATGGGACCTGCGCTCATGTTGGTACTGCAGAGCTGGAAGCTGAATAGCCTGAATGTCTAGACTGGAGTCCACCAGCTTCCCGACCCTGTCCATGCACATATACGCATACACACAGATATAAAAAGAACAGGTCATATTTACATACAAGAGACACAGATGAAGCTGTAACTCAGCTATTACTGCATCTCTGCATCATTAAAATGAAGCCCTGCTCTGTTCTGTCTCGTAACTATGTGGAAAGATTTTTGTATAGAAGAGAAACTGAACTGTAGAAAAGGGGGAAAAAGTTAGATGGATGGGGCTAGAAAAAAGAGGAAGGTAACAGTGACAGAAAGGCTTCTGATCACGTTGCATTCAGCCAGAAGGTTTTCTATCAACTGTAGTTTTTGGAAAACAATAAGAATCAGTCTTTCCTCTAGACCCCATATAGAGCCACATGGTCACCTCCTATTGAGACAGCAATGATGATCTATTGAAAGCTTTACAATACAATGAAAAGAGGAATGGAACTGAATGGATGGAGCCTGGGCAGATAAATGAGATTTGGTCTTTTTTTCAGTCCTCTGAGACTGACCTAGACATAGCCTTAAAAAGCAAACCATGTAAGATGATGTGCTTTTTTGACGACTTAAAAATAGCATAAATAATGGATATTGCCTTTCAACAAATTTTACTGACAATTACTACAGCATTCTAATAATGGAACTTGGTCAAAGATCAAAGCATCTTAATAGCAAAAGTTTGTGGACCCCTGACCATCACATCCATGTGGTTCTTTCTCCATCTGTTGCTACACAGTTCAAATCAAACAACTGTATAGGATGTCTTTGTATGCTGTAGCTTTACAATTTCCCTTCTTAGTAACCAAAGAGCCCAACCATGTTATAGGATGACAATGAACCTGTGCACAAAGCTAAGTCTATAAAGACATGTTTTGAAAAGTTTGGAGTGGAAGAAACCAAGTGACCTGCACAGAGCCCTGATCCTCAATGAGCTCATTCATGTCTGACCTCAGGTGTACCTGATCTCACTAAGCACAAATGAGCACAAATCCCTGCAATCACATCTCAAAACCTAGTGGAAAGTCTTTCCAGAAGAGTGAAGTTTATTATTATATCAATTAGTCCAATCCAAGTACCTAAGAAAAACTTCCTCCATGGTGGTAACAGAAGCACCATAGCTTGCAATGCCCAAATCCTCTCTGTTCATTTCCAGCTCAGCAAACAGAAGCTCAAATCTGCAAAGAAGCACAAAAGCTTCACTGACAGGACACATAAATTAATTCCACCTACAGTGGAACAATATAGATTTAATAAAATTTTTTTTTAGATATTTCACATTATATTATATATATTATTAACACATTTAATAATATACATTGTTAGAAAGCAACATTATAAAAAACAATATGTCTGAGAAGAAAAATTCGAAAATGGGTCAAATTTGACCCCAAGGACAACAGGACCGTTAAATGAGCTATTGTTAATGGTGGCCGACAGGCTGCTTTGAATATTTCAGGGAATTTCACACACAACTGTCTCTAGAATTACACAGAATGGTGCAAAATATCTCCTGTGAGCAGCGAGTCTTGTTGATTAGACAGATGAGAGAAGAATGACCTGACTGGTTTGAGCTTACAGAAAGTAGTAACTCAAATAATCACTTTTTACAACCATGATGAGAAGAAAAGCATTTTACAACATATACATCAAAGACCTATTGAGGTGGATGGGTTGCATGTGCAGAAGGCCACAACAGGTTCCACTCTTGTCAGCCTAGAACAAGAATCTGACACTATCATCGGCAGAGACACATACAAACTGGACAACTAAAGTCTGGTCACAAGTTTTGTAGAGAATGCCCTCATGTTGTCACAGGCAGCACTCTCAAGCTTCCCTTGGCCATGTAACTTCTATTTTTTTAAATAAATGTTGTGACTGACGAAGCGATTAACTGCACGTTTCCTAATTTGTAGAGCTATTAATTAAAATAACTCATTTTAAAAAATCACAAACATGAATAAAATACTGAATAAAATAATTTTACACATTTTAGTTAGGCTATATCCAATTTGGCATTTCAATTAACATAGGCCTGTTACATTCTTCATATTAAGATATTAGACCGGCCCGCAATAATTTCATGGCGCATCACTGCATAACTGAAGTGCAGCGAGGATAATAGAATAAGCTTACTCCTCACTGAAAATGTTTTAAAAATCTTTCAAAACAGGTTTATTAATTATAGTCCTATAAATACAATTATTAACACTGCAATGATCAATATTATTCAATGACTGCTATTCAATGATAGCTAAAAGCTATTCAAGCACTGAATATTTTAAAAGAAAAAAAAACTGTTTAGCTAACTCAAAAATATTTCTTTTCATTTCATTAATTTTTTTTGGATTTTCCACCAGCCTATGTTCAGGTCACAAGAGAAATATTAAGAGAATACACTAAAACATTTATGAAATAGATTCGTCCTGTCGTCCCTGAGAGAATATGCGCCGTTAAAGCGCAGTCAGTTTTCTCTTTCACTTTCTAGTCTAGTGAATCACAAAGTTTGCACGTTGCTTGATATCCGTTGGCTAGCCTTCCTGGTTTAAAACAAATCCATACAATATTGCAACGTATCCAGCCCCCAACCCACCCAACTTTGAGCCGCGGTTTTGTGCTACTGGACTCCGTACTCCGTTAGTTAGCCTAGTGTCCACTCATGTTTGGCCAGGCCCGTTCAAAAATAAAATTCTGGCTACGCCACTGATGGTAAAAAATAATAAAAGTGTGGCAAGACTCAACCAAAAGGTGCGTTTGAGAACAACGTGCGGGCCGCACTAACACTAAACTTTAATGTGGAGTAAGGGGCCACAAATTAATATCGCCACAATTGGCCCGCAGGCCGCGAGTTTGAGACCCCCAGTCTATTCTGAAATGCTTTTCTGCTCACTGAGTTTGTAAAGAGAATAATATGAGTTACTATCTCCTTCCTGGCAGTTCAAACCAATCTGGCCATTTGTTTTTGACCTCTCTTATAAATAAGGCATTTCCACCCACATTTCCATGCTGCTCACACTTTTTTTGCAACATTAATGTGTAACCTCTAGAGACTGTAGTGTTAGAAATTCCAAATAGACCAGTAGCTTCTACAATATTCAACCATTCCACAGTTACTGTCACAGAGAGCACACTTTTCGCCCATTTTTGTTTTAATGCATTGTGCTGCTGTCACATGATTGGCGGATGCTGTTCTTATTATATATTTGCAAACAAAAGTAATGCAACATGACTATACTGTTGAGCACTAATAGATCAACAAATATTAAACAATAAATATCTAGTTTTAAACAGCTGCGTGAGATTCTCTGATGGCTATAAATGAGAAACTGGAGAAAATGGTAAAATTATTAAAAAAATCACCAGTAAGTCAATAATAATTATTAAACAGGCCTGTTCAATCTAGAATAATCTAGACTGTGAAACCCCATGAGGAATCCTTGTTTCCTCCCTCTGCCACTGCAGAGGGGTCAGAGATTTGATTACACCATGGTAACGTTTGTTGACTACCTTTCTGATTGTCACGTCATGGCTGTGTAAATTAAATTTAGCTAATGGTTATGAATTTAGTAATAAATCCTGGCTTGAATCTATTTTTTGTCTCACCCAGTGAACATCACAACATAATCAGTTAATTCTGCTGCTACTTCCGACATATGTTGGCGGTTAATTAGATGTGTGAAGTATGTAATGTAATTTGATGTTTACAGACATGTAAATTAGAGATATTTCAGCCACAGTTATTAAGTTCTCTGTAAACCTAGTGGCCTAATGGTTCAGAAAATACACACACTCAGAGTGCTGTCTTACCGGCTAGTGCTCTCTTTTGGCAGGATGTAGGAAAGTTCAGCCCCTGCACTACTCTCCAGGGTGGCATTAGGCACGTACATGTGGACCAGGCGGCTGATCTCTGACACATTACACAATGCGTCCTTTACTATCACCATGTGGTAACCAGCACCTGAAAAGCATGAGCAAATTAATTACACACCTGTTTATGATGCTTTCAGTCATCCATATTACATCTGTAGTAAAACCAAACAAGTTAATTTTAACTTTTGTATTAATGTTTATGAAAATCATGTCACTCGCACCCCAAGTTTATATCACACACCATATTTATTCTTGAGGAAGAGAGGTGAGCCACAGCACTGGAGTTCCCCACCAGCCATGATAGCAATGCGGTCTCCCAGTAGGTCAGCCTCGTCCATGAAGTGTGTGGTCAGAAGAATAGTGCGACCTCGTTTCTCACCCTGCAACAGATCCCATGTGGCCCTTCTGGCTGATGGATCCATGCCAGAGGTAGGCTCGTCCAGCATCACCACCTACAAAATAAAAGTTAGGAAAAGTGACTATTCCTCCACCAATAATTACATAATAATTTAAAAAAATTAAAATAAAAAAGAAATCTGAAAAAAAAACCCATAAATGTGCAGTCTCCTATAAACTGAGCAGTATTAGTAGGTAAGCATGGACTATAATGTGAATTAATTTTGATTATTGAAAGACTGCTGATGTTGCTAATATCAAACAGATCAATAAGACTTTGAACAACAAATAAAGTCATACACTTCAGCAGTTCCATCAGCCATTATCACTACCACAATAATGATTAGTAACAGCTGTCTGATCTCAGTGAGCCAAAAACACATCAGTGAAGCATGTGACATTTATTCATCATAGTCATGTACACTCTGAAAACAATGGCTGACCTTTGAGTCTCCAATAAGTGCAATACCGATAGAAAGCTTGCGTTTCATTCCACCCGAAAGGGTCTTTGACCGTGCACTCTTCTTATCCTCCAGATTTAGAATACGTATGATGCGGTCCACCTCATCTGGGATCTTCTCACGAGGGTAGCCCTTCAGCTGAACAAATAAAGTAGGAGAAATTGAAGTCCAAAAAAGACAGGCAGCAAAAAAGATTAAGAAACAAAATAAAATGATATGATTACATACAACTAGGCAAATTATAATCAACTTTTGATTTTTCACAACTCTATTCATTTCATATTACCATACATTTTCTGTATTAAGATAATTAGGGGTATTTTCAGTGGGTCAAATGTTTCATATACTTTTTTAGTATTGCTTTTCCACTGCTCTTCTACAAGCTTCTTGCAACACTTTGTGTGAAGTTTTGCACAAAACTGGAGTCAGGATTGTGGGGCTGCTTGCTAACACCTGCTTTTTCAGCTGAAAGGCTCGAATTTTGGAATTTGGTCAGGACTTTGGAGACATGCTTAGGATCACTGTCCAGCTGACAGATCCATTTGTGACCAAATCTAAACTTGTCTTGAGGTGTTGCTTTAGTACTTCTAGATAATATCCCTTCCTTATGAGTCCAGTCTAAGTGGGGGTTAAGGGTCTTGCTTAAGGGCCCAGCAAGTTGATGGACCTGGGATTCAAACTCAGTAGTGAGTTGATCACTTCTGATCAGAGGTCCAACACCTTAATCACTGAGCTACCACATGCCACACTAACTTAGGTTAGTTTAGATCTACCAAACTGTGTTGTATCTTTCATCATTTTCACAGTATTTTGTTTGTTTTACAAACAAATACTGTTGTTGTAAAAACAAAACCTAATTTGTACAAACATGCCTAGGAAACTGCATGCAAATATGACAGAAGAGCTGATAAACAATCAACAACAAGATGATATGAGAATGAGAAATTATTATTATTATTATTATTATTATTAAAGGTGATTATTTGCTACAGAATACCAAGCATAGCCCAATGTGTTTTTTCTTTCTGTACCACAGCAATTTGCCAAATGTTACATTTTGACTTGCTATTCTTTTTATAGTTTCATTTCATGTTTAGGATCATAAACTAACAAGTTAGTTCCTGTTATCCTGACAAGCATATAATTCCTATTATCAATTAGTTTATGTTCAACAGTCACAACCTCACTAGCCATGTATTCTCTTCAAGACAAATATACATATACATACATACATACATATACTTGTCATATTACTAAAATGCTAGGAAACACAATATCCTGAGGACTATGGCAAAAATACTTACTAACCATTTCAAAAAGGTTTGGACAACTGGACTTCATTCATAAATGTGAAAATAAGTATACAATAAGTATATATCTTTTTACAGAAAGATTATTATCATGGCCTGTCCTTTAGAACGAGCTATTACTATATAAATGATAACGCATTAGAATGAGCAGCCAGCCAGGTATTGAATGAATACCTTCTGACCAGTCAGATACAGGGGAAAAAAGCAGCTGCAAAAAAGTCATACTTTTCTGTGAAAACTGTAGTACACCGTGTTGTGTAAGGAACCTACAAGCCAGGACATATTCAGGACATTTCCAGTTTAAGGGAAAATTATCTTGACAAAGATAATTGCAAAGATGAAGCAATATAATAAAATCTAATGGACAATTACAAAATTAATAAAATTTGCTATAAATATTTTCTTATTCTTAAACTTTGGTTTCTAAGCAACATAACATACAATGGTTAGAGGATTCTATAAAAAGAACAATGGGTTTAGAGTGACAGTATTATTAGTCTACAGCCAGGTGCATTGATACTGAATTCAGTTATTGTGATGCAGACACAGATGTGTCTATACTGAGGATTTTACAACAGCTTCAATAATAACTGTTAATTATGATAAATGTGAAACTGTGACACTGTAACAAGCCTATAGCAACCATACAAAGCTAATCTTTAAATTTGCAGTGCTTTATTTACCTCCATATTATTTATATTTATATGTGTATGTTGGTGTCTGTATGTTTGTTAGGGGTTATACTTAAAAATGTCCTCCGCAGAAGGATGTCATAAAATAATCTATTAACTATGAATGGATTTTAGATTTCTGAGGCTACAAAGAGCAAGAAAGTTACCTGGGCATAAAAAAGCAAATGCTCCCGGACCGTGAGGTTGTCAAAAAGCACATCATGTTGTGGACAAAGGCCTAGGCTGCGGCGGATCAGGGCCATATCTTGGCATATATCATAGCCATTGATGTAAGCTCTGCCACTGCTGGGAGGAAACAAGCCTGGAAGAAAATAAGACATAACAATGAGAGAGAAGCAGGACCAAATAATATTAGACTGACTGGAAGGAAAGGGAAGCTGAAGATTTAAATGTCTGATCTCTTTCACAGTATTCACTGATTTAAGTCAAGTTAAGCAGCTCACCTGTCAGCATTGACAGTGTGGTGGTCTTTCCAGCTCCGTTGTGCCCTAACAGCACCGTGATCTGGCCTTCAAACATGCTTAAAGTGAGATCCTTCACAGCTTCTTTAGTCTTATTGCCCATTTTAAAAACCTACCGTAGAGAAAATCTATGTTACAGATGATATAGAAAAGAATAGGGGCTTAAAAAATAAAAACAGCCACGTGAAAGCAACTGTGTTTAGATGTGAGAAAGCACTGCCCTAAAAATATCACGCACACTTTGTACCTTTGCCAGGTGCTTGATTTTGACACCTGAGACTAATCCAGTTGGCTCTTCTTCAATGAACTCCCCCTTCAGCGCTTTTTCTGCATCCTCCTCTTCCTCCTTCTCCTTCAACAGCGCAACCCGAGGGCTGTTGCACCAGTAAGATGGCTGTGATAGCAAAAGTTACACATTTTAAATACATCATCTATACAGATTTTGGACCAAATTTTCTGTAGTCAAAATTCACAGTTACTTGATTTCAGTTGCATTTGGTTCATCTTACATCATCACAAACATGCAATTTTTATTATTTTGGTGCCATTAGTGCATTAAGGAACCTACAGTTAGGTTACCCAATCTTCATGATTTAGGCTATGCATGCCACCAAATAAACAACTGAGATGCAATTCATGAGATGTTCCAAGCCTTCTCCTATTTTTTTTTCACCCATCATTCTAGTACAGGTTGATCTTAGTTTCATCTGTCCAAAGAATGGGGTTCCAGTACTGGGCCAGCTGCTTTAGATGTTTATGGCAAAGTCTAATCTGGCCTGTTATATTTTTGAGGCCTATTTTTAAAACCTCTGTATTTGCTCTCATGAAGTCTTCTCTTTATGGTAGACTTAGAGACTGATACACAACAAATTCCTGCAGAGTGTTCTTCACTTCAGTCGATGTTGTGTCTTCACCATGGAACAGATCCTACAATTGGCCACCACTTGACCATCTGCTCAATTGATGATGGATTAATGAAGGAACAGCTCTTGCAGCCGATGAAATAGCTTTTGAGGCAATGGTCCGATTACTTTTGGTCCCTTGAAAAAGAGGTGGCTGCATATTAAGGAGCTGTAATTCCTAAACCCTTCTTCCAATTTTGATGTGAATGCCCTATATATAACATATTACATCATATTCTGCCCCCATAATTAATTATATAACTGTATTCTGAATATGCTTTGGTAAACAATTAATATAACAAATCTTTTTTCAGTGTCCAAATATATATGGACCTAACTGTATCTTCGGTGTCCCATAGT
Source organism: Bagroides melapterus (assembly GCA_028566695.1). Taxonomy (NCBI): domain Eukaryota; kingdom Metazoa; phylum Chordata; class Actinopteri; order Siluriformes; family Bagridae; genus Bagroides; species Bagroides melapterus. The sequence continues at coordinate 11,081,716 of JAOTRN010000025.1, read as the reverse complement.
GTTCTGCTGCCTCTCATAGACATGAGAATTAACTGATGATGTCATCATCAGATAAAAGACATGTGCATGTTACATTACATGCTGAACAAGTGAAGACCTCAGTACAAGTTAAGCTCACATTTACAAGACACATTTCCACAGTTCCAGTGCAACCAAACTCACTCCACCTCCTCAAGGTAGACTCATGTTCTGTCCTGTTGTGGGCTTCCCACTCCATGTGTCAGCTTTCACATTGCCAGTTCTTTATGCAAGGCTGTTCCGATTTAGAATAAACTGCCAGCGTGAAAGCTACCATAATGCACATGTTCAGATACAATACTGCTTCTAGTGACAATTCACAGGGGCTTGTTTGGCAAAAGATCCATTTCTGATAATCTAATACTAATAACAATATTAATGTTTAAAATATGTTGTTTAACAAAGAAAAAACTATAATTGTTGAGAGATGTATTTATCATTTGTGGAATGAACATCAAGATTCCCTGAGACCCAGTAGGATAAGCGATGTTGAGAATGTAACATTCTCTACATAACGTAATTAATAACGTGCACCAAATGAATAAGGTGCTTCACCACCCAAAAAAAGCCCCAGTTAATTCCAGTAAAGAGTGTGTGTGTGTGTGTGTGTGTGTGTGTGTGTGTGTGTGCAGCTGAAGAAAGAGGAAGAAAAAGCAAAAACTAGAATTGAGGTAAATGCTAAATCATTTCCAGTCATGCTTTTTTTTTGTTCAGTAAAAATGAGCACATACTTTACAGATGTTACAGTCCAACAAGACACTGGAGCCAACAAGACATCAAAAATGCTAATATTTTAGGCACGAAAAATCTTTCAGTAGATAAGCTTATGCCAATGTTTTAGACTAAGGGCTTGGGAGAAATCACCCCTCTTCAAGTTCATCCTGTATTAGAATATGCCCATTTTATGGGATGAGCTGTTTACCGAGCAATTATTGACAAACTGCATTTAGCAACGCTCTGTAATGAGGATCAAGAAAGAGAACATAATTTACACAGGATGGTGAAGTTTAACTGGGATTTATGCAAATTAAAATTTGCAAGCAGTACGATATCAGAACTTAGTCATTACCTACCAACATGAAAAAGTACCATGGTCGTGGTACCCCATACTCGCCGGGGAAGACGGCCTCAATGTACCAAGTCACCAGGCTATAGAGTATAGCATCGAGTAGCAACAGCCCAAGAACCTGAGCCAGTGAGAAGTCATCATCCACAGTCACAGGCTCAAACAGATTACTCCACTGGATCCCTGTGCCTGTTTGTAATAATTGTATTGGAGACTGGGGGTTAGGCAATAATGAATTTTAAAGGATAAATAAAATCATGGGATTTTACCTTTGCCTTCAAACATGCCAATAAGTTGGGCACCCATGGCCATGGCCACATTGGAGATGAGACAGGCAGACACTTTCTGAGCATGGGATAGCAGGTCATAGTGTGGCCACAAGAAGAGGTATGGCAGGTAGCTAAAAAAGTATAGGAAACCACTTGCTGCTGCTGCAATATTAGCTGTGTGTGTGTGTGTGTGTGTGTGTGTGTGTGATTGAGTGTGTGAGTGTGTGTGATTGAGTGTGTGAGTGAGTGAGTGAGTGAGTGAGAGAGAGAGAAAAAGAGAGAGAGAGAGAACACAAATTAGTGAGGTGAGATTAGACCTATTATCAATAAGTAAATTAATCAATCTCTTCATCCATCTATCTGTCTAGTATGTTTACACCATTACACCCGACAACTTCCTCAAACTGTTCCCAAAAATGCAATTTAACAGCAACAGATCAGGGGGATTGACTAACACAAATGTATACATCTGTTGAGGCGTATTATTATTATTATTATTATTATTATTATTATTACTTTTTTAGTTGGATTACATAATAGTCTTTTGCGTTAATGTGTGTTACCTTCTGTTGCTTTATATCCTTGGACAAATCTCTTACTGGAGATCTGAATTTTGCTTTACAGCAGATTTGCACAGAGGACCTCTCTGGACATGTTGACTATAGCGGGTAAAACAAGATCCTTTGCAATTGTATAGGCCTTTATGGAATCCTGAACAGTGCACATTGCATTTTGATAGCTATGTGCTTCCCCCAGCCAATAACTCACCACATAAAGTACACATCCATCTGCACAACCCATGCCTGTATTCAAAACTACCAGAGTTTTTTTTTGTGGACACACATGTACACACACTCTTCATATGGCAAGACCATGTGATATTCCATGTATTTTAGGCCCTCTTCTACAAATCTTAACATCCTGTAAACTACAATGGTCACACAATGGCTCCTTTCTGTTTCCTACAGTGATGTGACAGAGCCACAGGTGCAAATAAGAAAGAAACAAGAAAAAAGAACAACATGATTGAGGCCTTGTACTACAGAAAAAGAAAATTGCTTCCCAGGTTATTTTTATATCCACATGCAAGAGCAAGTACAAAAAGGTTTTCAGAGCCTCCTCACACTTCACAGTGTGCCATTCTGAGTTAGAACAGGCTGAACGGAGACAGGGCAGATATTTATTAAATCCCATTTGGAGTCTGTTTTCTGGCTGTGGGAGGAGATGGGGAGTGTCTCACCCTTTCCCCAATGGATAAAAAGAAATTCCTCTTCCCTAACAAAAGTCTTGTATTACATTACACAACAGTGATTCATATAAGCTTCCTTTGACGCAAAAGTGATTCATTAGGAAGCAGTAACTATTTAACTGAGAACAAAACATTTTTTCTTTAACAAAAACATCCACTAAGACAAACATTGGGATTTATGAAAAAGACAAAGAAGACTTGAATATTGTCATTGAATTGTAATGAAATTAAAATACCACTGTATTAAAAGAACTGATATAAGTTACCTGAAAAACCAAACATCTCTATTTATTTTTTGAAATAATCTAATGAGGGTAGATTTATTTTAGTGTTCAATTTGAAAATAATCTATCACCTATTTTAAATGTGTTCATAAATGCAGGATTAAAAGTTCAGTTTTGAGATATTGATTAAAAACGCAACGGTTACTCAAGTAACCCTGGTTACCTGAGATGTTGGGAACAAACATTGCGTCAGTTATTGACGCTATGGGAATCCTTCCCTACTTCCCCGAATCGCTGAAGCCTGATTGGTAACGTCCGTGGGAGTAAGCGGACAAATGGTGTTTCAGCCCGAAATGTTAGGCGAGCCTCTCTGCCTATATAAGCCCCGCTGAAACACTGTATTTCACCAGCTTTTCAACTGAAGCGTGAACATTGGTCGTCAGGAATGCTGAGGCACAGCTAATGACGCAATGCTTGTTCCCATCATCTCAGGGAACCAGGGTTATGTGAGTAACAGTTATGTTCCCTTCAAGATATTCCGAGTGGAGTGGGCCTTCACTAGGGGGCACTGAGTGTTCATAGACCTATAGGCCAGAACCACTGGGTCTACTAGCCATCTAGAGATTCTCTGTTTTGTGACAGGGAGCCCTTTGGCTTGGCCGCCAAAACCAAGAAGCTGCTCGGCGCAGTGGAACAGCTCAGAGCGTTCCAAATACACTCTTAAGGCCCGGTGGCTGCTGACCCTCCTCTGAAGGCAGAGCCGAGAGTGATACCACTTGAAGCCTAAAAGGCATGGACAGCACTTTGGGCACATAGCCCTTTCTGAGCCAAAGGACTACTTTGCTGTCGTTAGGCCCGAACTCCAAGCATGCCGGGTCCACTGAAAAGGCTTGTAGATCATCTACACTCTTCACTGAAGCTAAGGCCGGCAGCAAGGTGACCTTAGCAAAAGAGCCCTGAGGCTAGCCAACTCCAAATGTTCAAATAGAGGCCTTTTAAGTCCCTGCAGTACCAATGCTAGGTCCCAAGGGGAAACCGACCGAGGCCTCGAGGGGTTCAGCCTCCTGACTCCCCTCAGAAACCTATTAGGGCGTGTCTCCCTAGAGTTTGGCCTGCAATTGGAGCATGGTGTGCTGCAATAGCCAGCACATAAACTTTAAGAGTAGAAGGGGCTTTGCAAGTGGCAGAGTAATAGCTCCCTGTGAGCGGTTCTCCTTTCGACTGGGCTAGCAGCAACCAGTCGTCTAAGTAGTTCAATATGTGAACTCCCCTCTGTCTCACGGGGGAGAAGGCTGCATCGACACATTTTGTGAATGTGTGAGGAGCCAGAGATAACCCGAAGGGTAGAACCTTGTATTGGTATGCTACACCTTCAAATGCAAATCTCAAAAAAGGCCTGTGCCGGGGATGTACGCATTTCTCAAATTCACTGATATGAACCAGTCCCCTGGACAGATTTGAGACAGAATCTGTCTCAACGTGAGCATCTTGAACGGCCTGCGCCTGAGCGAGCGGTTCAATAATCTCAGATCTAGAATGGGCCGGAGGCCTTGGTACTTCTTTGGCACCAGAAAGTAAGGGCTGTACCAGCCCGCTTTGCTGAGCCTGGGAGATACTACCTCTACCGCCCCTTTTTCTAACAGCAACCGGACTTCGGCTCTGAGGGCTGTCTGGCTGTCAGCTCTCTGATATACCGCTGAAAGCCGGCGGTCTTCGCCCGAACTGAAGCGCAGGATCCAACCCGTGACACTGATAAGGGATCAGCAAGCTCTTTGAAGGTTGCCGGCTCGAAGCCAGACTCATCCATATTCTTTAGCAGCTTTGTCTGATACACCTGCAGCACCGCCATCATATTGAGAGCGGAGGCTGCCTGTCCGTCGGCCGCATACGAACGTGCCACGAGCACCAAGGTGGCTCTGCACGGCTTCGACAGATGAGTGACTTTAGCCCTTAGCCTTTGGCTCCAGCTGAGGGTGGGCATAAGTGCGCCGCAACAGCTTCCTCCAGTGGCGGGATCATAATGTATCCTTTTTCCTCCACTCCGTTCACAGAAGAGAGAGACAAATGGGGAGAATGGATGCAAGCTGACGCCTTTGTCAGCTCATCATGGACCTCCGGGAAGAACGAGGCGTCACGCAAGCGTTGCATGCGGCTGCTATGGTGAGCACAGACCATGTCCATGTCCACATTTGGCTGCAACGGCACTGTCGCCTTTTCAGCTACAGATGGAGGCTCTGAATCTTCAGAACATGCCCAGTCATCGCACTCTGAGGCAGTGAGAGACATCAAAACCTCTATGTCATCAGCACCGCCAAACGACATCATGTCACTAGCTGCTATCGAGGGGCGTAGATCATCGTGTGTTGTCGTATGGGATTCGAAAGGCGGCAGAGGTGGCGACAAACCCAGGCAATGGGCCGACGTAATCTCATCACTTTCTCGCCTCGCTGTTTGGCGGGCACGGTGCTTCTTCCTCGGTGCTGAGGAAGTGAGCATGGCAGCACGCTCCGGCAGATCGTCTGTCCAGAAAAAGTCCACCCAGGAGCGGAGAACTCCAAGAGAGAGCCTTGCAATGCACGCAATCGGAGCCTCGGCATGGGAGCGGCCCAAGCACTGGACACACTTGCCGTGGAGTTCGGTGGCCGGCATTGGTGCTTTACACGAGCCGCATGCCGCTAATTTTGCTCTTTTTGTGAAGGAAAATTTGCAGGAAAAGGGCAGAGAGCCCCACCTAACATGGCGGGCTGAAACACCATTTGTCCGCTTACTCCCACAAACGTTAGCAATCAGGCTTCAGCGATTCGGGGAGGGTTCCCCTAGCATCAATAAGAGACGCAATACAAGAGTACATCTCAAAAGGGAACTGTATTATCCTGTGTAGAGTTGACTAACTTGAGAAATTTTCTTCAGGAAAAAGCAGCATCAGGGCTACCCAGAAATAAGGTAAGGCAATCAATTGTGGAACACAGTAAACCTATCGGCATTCTGTCTCTCATTTCAGGCTTACTACTTTTAATTTCAAGGAGGTTAATTTAAACTAAATAAAAACCAAATGTTTGGTTTTTGACATTTTTGATCTTTTAACTTTTTAATCAATATGTTTCCTTTCTGCTTTTATAGAAACACAAATAATAACATGATACAATACCTGCTCAAAGGTGACTTGCTGGTTATTCTCGCTTGTCCCCATTCTTTTTCCATCTAACATAAGTGCTAGCTAGCACAATATAATTCACACACGTATCATTTTTTAAAAAACATTGACAAAACATTGACGGACATTGGACCATTGCTACACTCCATTTAAAGACAGCTATGCAGCTAGATCTTGCCCACCGTTCGGTAAATCGGA
>JAOTRN010000025.1:11059967-11071722 GCA_028566695.1 Bagroides melapterus | reverse complement strand
TTTAATGAGCTCTAAATGTCTACCAAATTTTATAAGTATATGTGCAAGTGTGTATGAGCTATACAGCTAAACTTTTCGGGGTGTTCCAGGGGCACTGTATCCGCCGTGTGCCACCCCCAGGGGTGAGCCTCAGTGACGTCCTAATGTCCCCAGATTCCAACCAAGTTTCATGAGTTTTTGAGTATGTTAAGACCCCCAAAAGTGCCCGAAGGTTTGAAAAAATAAATAAATAAATAAATAATCCGACGGAAAACAAGAGGGCCCTGCACACTGCAGTGTTTGGGCCCTAATTACAAATATTTCTGACTACAGGTTTGCTTTCACTGGAGAGAGTGAGTGAGTGAGTGAGTGAGTGAGTATGTGACTGTAGGAGCGAGAGAAAGAAAGCAATGGAGGGGAATGTAGGCAGTCTAAAACTGCTATCCAATAGAGCTACAGTCCTCAGCCAACAGGCAGAAAAAAATCATAACAATGAAGACAGACAGGTTCTACAGTTCTACAGTCTACACTAGCCTGCTCTGTAGGCTTTGAATGCTAGCAATTTAGCTATCCTGCCTGAGGCACACTGTTTCCCTCATTTTTGTATGTTCAGGTGCAACAAGTAACACCAGCTTTTCATACATAGGCAAATGGCACTATTAGGTAGGGTTGGGAATCGAAAATCGAATCGGATACTTATTATAAAATTCAAATTCGATTCCTCATCGATTCCTGGGTGCTTCCGTGCGTCCAATCTGCCAGGACCTTCTGCGTGTCCAGTCTGCCAGGACCTTATGCAGTAATCTAAACATCAGTTTACAAGATGGTCCGCAGGAAGTGCTCAATAGTGTGGCTACACTTACAAATCTAAGTGTAATTATTGTAATAAACTACAATGTTGCAAGCAAGGAGTTACAACCAACATCACTAAGCACCTGCGGTAGGTTCAAAATAAAAGAATGCACCGTGTTTGATTCATTGCGCATCCTGAGTGCCGACTGCCCTTCATTAGATGGCACTAGCACACCAACAACGCCACAAAATGGTGGGTGAGACACCATTCTCCCTCGCTTCAAAAGGAAAGCTCACATAACAAAAAAATTGAGGAGTGTCACAGGTCGATCACAGCGTTTATAGCCAAAGGCTCTATTGTCGAGTCATCATCATTTAGGTAGGTGTTACATTATAGGGAAATTAAAAAAATAATAATTTTTATTCCCAGGCAGATGACAATGGCATTCAACCCGAATTACACACCCCCTTCCAGGGATAGCTTGTCCAACATCAATCCCTGCATGGTAACTTACCAAGGCAAACTTAACAACAGAGCCAACTACTTTAGGAAAAGTTGCTCTGACCAGCAATAGCAGGACAAGCCTGTCCCAAGATCATTATCTTACAGTGACGGCACACTACATTCTTGAAGGAGAAATGAGACAGAAGATCTAACAACAAAAGCAGTATATGAAGCACAGACAGGGCCAGTTGTTGCTGAAGAAATAAGTGAGGTTTTCAAGAACAGTGGCTGTGACTGTTGATAATGCTGCCAACATGGATGTGGTGATAAAAAGGCAATAATTCATAAAGCTAGGTTGCTTTGCCCATGCACTTAATCTTGGAGCTCAGAGTGTCCATTCAGTGGCATCAGTGGCAAAATGGACAGCAAAAATCCGGAACGTTGTTTGGATGAAGAGGTCATCTTTGGCAAAGACTGTACTCTGGGATTTATATGCGTCATATTTATGTGTGCAGGCTTCTTCAACCCCAAGTGAAAGGGTTTTTTCTCTGCTGGAGATACTATTTGCACTGAAAGATCTCATATACTCCCAGAAAAGGCTGATATGTTGATTTTTCTAGATAAAAATTGCTAAGCACCGGTGATAACTTTAGCAAACCCCTACAAGCCCTTGCACTCTTAAAAACAAGTCCTATGCACTTTTAGTTGCAACTAACAAGTGTTGTGTATTTTAATTTACCTTTAATTGAAGTTTTTTAAACATGTGTAGTTCAGCAGCTCAGTTCTTATGTAGCCTAGTGCTGGTTTTTGTTTGTTATTTGAGCTGAAATTAATGGCATTGGGAAATTAATGAAACTGGGAATCAATAAGATTCGGAATCAATAAGCAAAATCGGAATCAGAATTGATAAAATTCAAATTATACCCAACCCTACTATTAGGTACAGCATATGCTCAGTGAAAAAGAGCAGAACACCTGAAAAAGAAACATCCTAGATACAGTATATACTACCAGCTCAGCCTGCAACTTGGCACCATCCCTTAAATTAAAAAAAAGCAACGAAACATTATCCATGGGGCATCCTGTACAGCTTGATTTCAGCCAAGCAACTAGCTCCATCACATGATCCACTGTAAGTGAAATGGATGGAACTGCAATATCAGGAAAATAAGCGTTTTTCTCTTCCTCTTTTCTAGACAAATACTATAGCAGTCAGCTCATTTCTTAGCAGCTGGAAATTCTGTTGCATTATTAGCAAAATGAAAGTCACCTTGTGCAAAAATTCCTCTTTGATTAGTCAGAAGGCAGATTATGGTCTAATGGCTTGACCTGTACCGACTCCATTCACTGCATCAACTACACACAGCACTAAAAACCAGTATGACTCACCATACATCCAGGTTTCATTATCTTCACATTTTCAGGCCTTATTACAGGAAATTAAAATTATGCAGTCTTACAAAACAATAAGTCTATAACTTAAAGAGCATCATGAGGGTCATGGGACAAATGTGTAACGAGGATAATAATACCCACAGTTCTGTTAATAATTTTTCTATCAAACATGTGACAATACAACAGCGACTGGAATATTCTGTATAGTTCTTGCTTTGGGTTATAATGGGTTGGGGCAAGAAACCAGCCATTACCTACCTGACCCAGGTGTATGGGTAGCTGAAAAACACAGACTGAATAATTAAACTAACTCTGTAGTGGCCTCACCCGCACTGATGAAGCCCTGTACCAGGCTGAGCTGCACATCCTCAGCCACCTGGCGTACTACGCTGGAATTTGCCGGCACATAGGCAAGCTGCAGTCCTGAGGGAAACTGAGCAGGAACCCATTCCAGTGAGAAGCTTCCGTAATGTGTGGCATTGGGGTAGTTAGTAAAGGACACCTTCTGACGCAGTACAATCAGGATTGCGGAGAACAGGAGGGGCAGTGTGATCTCCACCAGTGTCACCAAGATCTGACGCTTCTGCAAGGACAATCAGAAAGTTTTAGACAGAATTTAAGACAGAGAAACAAAGTGGAGATCAATAAAGTGGAAAAATATTAGACTATATACCTGCATTGTAAACTCTCAAACTAGTACACTTAGTTGTTTATTGTGGCTGTGTATTGTACCACATTAATTAGACATGAGAACAGAACATTGTTGCATGGAATAACACTTTTTAACTGTTATTCCAGTTTAACTGCAATACTGATAGAAATGCAGCAGTAGGAAAGCATCTCACAATATTAAAATCTTCCCATAGTAACATTATAAAGTTCAATGAAGGTTGTGAGAGTTTTGGGAATTAACACTCTGCTCTCTGTGGTTAGTAGGAGGCTGCAGTATCTTGAGTAAGAGGCTGCTTTAAGGCTAATTTTTAGTCACATTTTGGTGCCACAGTTGTGCCAGTACTTTCTGCCAGATGTTAGGATGGTCACAGGGTTAGGGGGATTGTGGGGGTCGGCTTCTCAAAATTGCAGGGTCTTTTGCAGTCTGAAACTGTGCAGTTCTTAGAACGTTCTTTACTGTCCCAATGTAGAAGGCGTGGGAGGGGTGAGATTAGCGCTCATGATTGTGGAGAATTCTCTGCTAGGCAGGTGGTGTTCAATAGCGTTGGACTGAACACTTTTCCCTGCAAAGCAGATATGTGATGCTAGAGGTTGTATAGCTGATCCAGGATTACACAGAGCGAGCTGATGAAAACCTCTGCTCAGGCTCAGTTGCTGTGGGGTGGCTGTGTTGAACGCTGCACTAAGGTCTATAGACCCACAACTTCACTTAATTATGCTTTTTGTCCAGTTGGGCCAAAAACAAGTAGGCACCATTAGATATGGTGTCTTCTGTTGAGCATTATGGATAGTAGGTATAATGGAATGGGTCCAGTGTGATGGACTCCTGGTCTTTACATGTTCCATGACTAGCTACTCAAAACACCTCATGATGATATATGTGAGTACAACTGCCAGATGCAGGACACTGATGATTTCATTTTCAAAGCAATAATTCCAGAAGCAGTTCAATTCCAGAACTGAATAACAAGTTATACTTGTATACTCAATATACAATGCATACTGGGTAGTTATTACACTATTTTTAAATGATATAGATTGATAGGTAGTTTATTATCTTTATAAACTGCATTTTATACTCAAAAGAGATGAACTCCTTGTGATATTGATGTACAATGTTAACAGCCACAGTAACTACAGAGTTAAGGATATTATTCTTTGCACTGAACCTTTCATACCATAAAAGCCATCTATTGAAAATATAATATAGTTATATTTGATTAATTTACTTGAGTAATCCTGGTTTTCAAAATCCCAATTTACCCAAAAACCTATTTTTCTTTCAATCCTCTTGGGTTTCCTTGCCATCCTCCCTTGGACTTGGTTTCCTAGCAACGCTGAAGGCAACAGCAAGAGGACAGAGGACAAAGAACATGCCTGTGGGGGGAAATAACGGGTCTTCTCACAGGACTCCTGAATGGTTAGTTCAGAAAGCTTAAAATGTCCCTATTTAACAAACTGATATAACTGCAGTAAATGCACACCCCTCTCAGGTGTGGAGATCGGTTAAAAAACATGGTTATGGCAGGATCCTTCAGTGACTCACTCCACTATTGATTTATTGATTGTGTGCATACATAAATGAAGAATAGAGACACCATGCCTATAGTCAAATATATTACAGGAAATGTAAGACACTTTCCCGAACATCCCTTACCATGCAAGTAATTTCTTTTAACTGACTGAAAAAGATCTATGTTTTTTGTTAGGTTTAACAGGCCTCCCAGACTGCCATTGTAGACCTTATATCAAACTCTATTAATTAAATTATAGTAATAGAAACTATTAAAGTTTATTTATCTTTACTTCATTTCAGTGATTGGTTTTTATTATTAACAAATTATGATGAAAATGAGTAGTCTATAAAAGCCTATAGCTGCCAGTTTACCTGATAAAAGGTATGCAGGTAGGAGTATAAATAAAAGATACCAAGTGGCATAATAGAAGACTGTTTTCCCAGGTATCTTGTGATGTGAAAAACTAGCTAGTATGTGGGATATTATGAGGAAAAATGGGGTAAAATAAAAGAAAAAAGAAAAAATTGGGCAGCCACTGAAATCACATAATAATTTACACATAAAATGACCTTAAAAATAAACATAATCTAAGCTATTTAAATGAGATTTACTTTTTGCCTAGTCAAACCAGTTGAAAATTTTAAGTTAGTCAACAGCCCATTATTGGCAGCTTGGTAGCACTAAAATGAAACATTCACAACTGTTTGACTGATAACACAGAAGTTTAACCACTGAACCAATACGGTGTTTTAAACAATTTACCAGTTAATCCTGTCAATCCGCCTGCCCCTCAACCTGATCTACACTTGCTCCTTAACAAACTCTCCTTCAAACATTAATGAAGCTGATATTTGAGCAGATACAAAATATCCAGTTGCTATGAAGTCTATGAGTCCCCAAAAATAGTACAGCAGTTTTATATCTATGACAAAACCTTTTTTTTCCAGTTTCACCCTCAACTAAGAACAATCTTCCTCTTAGGATGGAGGCCAATCCATCCACCTTTGGAAAGAGCTTTCTCACATCCTCTATAATAGTCTGGTTCCTGTCTTCTTCCTCTCTTCTGAAGAAAGTGCTGACCTGAACTACTCAGAAGATCACTGCATGACTACTGACAAAATTAACAAACTCACCAAAGAAAATAATGCCTCTGCCCATTTAGGCATACACCTGTTTGGATTATTAAGCTTTAAGCTTCCTTCCATGTGCTGTTAGCTAATTTAAAAAGCGCTCATTCTGTCTTAACTCTTATCTAGTCCAAAACTACACATAATTAGTAATTAAAGATCCAGATAAGCATTATTTGTGGCTGAGGAACATAAATGTTCTGTGTTCAATGAAATAAAGAGTGTCTGATTTGTCAACACCTGCTCCACCAAGTCCTACTGTGTATCATATAGGTGGATAAACTGACTTAGTATGTGAACTGGAATTTCTACATTTGCCTGTGTCTGATTGTATGTGTGTATGCTGTCCTGTGATGAGACCTGCATCCCATCCACACTTTATTTCCAACTCATGCATCATGTTCCACCATGCCTCTGACAAGAATAAAGAGGTCACTGATTAAATGCATAAATGTCATTTTAACTTCTAACTTTAAAACTCGTACCCAAGATATTAGTTACATACTCAATCCACACACAACATCACTGCTGGTTAATAAACACGTTCTAATAAATACACAACTAAATCACACCATTATAATATACGCAAAATATAAATATTTTATTCATAATAAAGCTTAAAAATATCTCTGTCTGTCAATATACAAACCAAGAGAATCCCTGGCCAAGATTTCCAATAGGGTTAAAAGGCTTACAAGTGATATCTTCCGTTTGTCTATGAAAATCCTCTTTGCTCCCCAACAGCTGATTAGATAAAACATTAGCTTAGTTTGTGAATCGCCTTTAGCAGATTAAACAGATTTGCTTTCAACAAGTAATGGACTCAGTGCTGAACTGAATGGCTGTGTTTAAATTCTATGTCACTTAAAGTATATAGTACACAACTACAAGTCTTAAATTTAGTCTTTAAATATTTTGCCTTTAAAAATATGATGTATGTTTGTGTTCTCCAAGCATCATCTTTTCTTCTTTAGAAGCAATTACTTGTTAATGAACCATCAGCATTAGTTTGTTTAGATGTAAAACAATATGACTAGATGTTATTTCACATGCACAAAATTTCCCTTTGTTGGATTTTGACTCAATTCTGTTAATTGATGACATAGAAAATCAAGACCCACTTGCTGGAGATAGTTCTTCCAGAGAAGTAGCCCAAACTGTCGCCACACAGCCATGTTTAGTTCACAGCCACTGCTTTTCAACCTAGAAAGATTAAAACACACACACACCATACAAAGTTATTTTGAGCAGTTTGTGCTTTAATTTTGGAATATTTTGGTCAATTCTGCATTTTCACTGAGGCATAGATTGAGTATGGTACAATGATGATGATGACGATGATGCTGATTGATAATAGTATTTAAAAAAAATTAAGTCACACCAACATCACAGATCTCAGACTAATCAAATCTGAAGATCTGTTCAATATCATTTGGCATAAAAAAGACACCTTAAATTCTGGTCTAATTCAAAGTTGATAGTTTTGATTTACCCTTTTTTAGTTAATTAGTTCATTTTGGTCTACTGCTTTACCCACAATACTGTATTACCCACAATGCATTTTGACAAACTGCAGTTTTTAAATGATTTAGTGCCAGTGGGATTTAGCCCTTGTTTCATCTCTAAGCTTAATAGATTGGTGCAGCAGCCTTTTGTCTTTTAGACTGTCCAGCTCTCTCAGTTTCTCATCTGTACACTCAAACAGCTGAGGTTTGAAAGATTTAACTTTCAATCTAATACCACCTAAACCGAGTTTCTCAGCACAACCGCACTGAGCAGCTACAATGGATCTCTCACTAACAAGACATGGTATTTCTCTTTTGTTCTTAAGAACTAACAGCAAAACAAATTAGCAAAATAATCTCTAAGCACATCACAAATATTTCAGTTTGTTCCAGGGCGGAGATTATACTTGGGTGGAATTTTGTTACACTTGTATCACACAACAAGTTGAACAAGATGAATAAGAAAGCACCTTACACTTATTGTCACCTGAGCTTTTAACCAAGTCTATATATTATTCTACAGGTCATTACTCATAACTTTAAGCTTGAAAGACAGTCTGCCAAACTGTATTTTGTCAGATATTTATAGGGATTTTGAAAATCTGTATAACACAATGAACAGAAATCAAATAAATAATGCTTACATCTGGTAAAATCTTTCACCACCAGATCATATATTTTCTTTAAAACCTTATTTCGAACAAAACAACAACTACAACACAATCCATAACAAAAAAGCCATAGAGGATAAAAAGAGAAGTGAATAGCAAATAACCACCACCATCTCGTCTCAGGTTGGTCGGGATGATCAGGATGTGGCATATGTATAAAACCACACCCCATTCACTAGTGCACTATTTTGAGAAATTTGACATTTTGTACTCGTGTAATAAATCTGATTATATGCACACCAGGAAGCCCACACGGCACGGGTGTTCCGTCCAAATGACGTAGCCAGCATTTTAATAACACAGCCTTATCGCTTCCTCATTAGAAATGTAAATATAAACGGACGGAAATTCTGTAATGCTGTCTCTTGTACGATGTGTTAAACAAACTTAAACTGAACCTGGAAAAAAAAAAAAAAAAAACGATTAGGAATATGTGTATATTCCAGTGACAATGTGCAGACCGTGCTGCAAACGCTTGCCGATAAATAATCCTTGATAGGGTTAAAAAAAAAAAAAAAGGAGGCAAATCACCAATAACATAATAGCATAACATTAAAATGTTCTACGTAACATTTTTTTGTTTTACATTTTAACTAAAAATCCCACAAACTGTATTAAGCAAAATACAGTTCAAAGTGCCTGAGAGCTGAGCTACGAAACGAAAACACGCATTTCTCTCCAAAGCGGACACACTGAACAATAGGTGTGTGTGTATGTGTGTGTTTGTGTGCGCGCGCGAGCGAGCGAGCGAGAGAGAGAGAGAGAGAGAGAGAGAGAGAGAGAGAGAGAGAGAGAAAAAAAAGACTGCCATGTTTGACTTCTTTTTGATTACAGCGAGAGAATTCGCTCAAAGAGAGCAGAGCACAATGTAAGCCATTACCTTCATACAGGGCCTGAACGATGCACTTCATGAGTTGTCCTCTCTGCCGAGCTGGCAAAAACCCCTCCTTTCAAGAAAAAGACGTTAAATAACGACGTGCTTCTCCGACCTGTTCATCCAGATAGGTGTTCATGCGTCTTGGCTGTTTTAAGAATAATCATGTTAGAAAATTTCGGCTCTGGGGGAATGACATTGCGCCGGTCTGCGATGATTACTTGAACGTCAACAAATGAAGTCACGTGATAGGCCAACTGCGGTCACGTGACCAGCCTTATTCCGGGACTATATGACTATAAGTTTATATTGTAAAATGTGTTTACAACATGTTTTTAAAGTGTTTAATGTGGAAATTATTTATATATTAATGTAGAAATATTTTAGGTGACGTAATTGTGTCAGGGTTGTATGTCAAAACCAAACACAAAACGCACAGGCAGTGTTACACAGAGCAGTGCTCACTTAAGAAACCTGGAGTATTCCGAAAAAAGTGTAATGCATTACACTTTGTATTAATGTATTATACCACATTGTCCATACCTGCTTATTCCGGGAATACCGGGATCACAGGGATGAGCTGGAGCCTATCCCAGCCACCTACGGGCGAAGGCAGGGTACACCGTGGGCAGGTCTATAAAAAAAAAATATATATATATATATCTACCTATCTATATCTAGATCAACAGCGGTTGGACAATGAAACTGAAACGGCTGGTTTTAGACCACAATAATTCATTGGTATGGTGTAGGGCCTCCTTTAGCAGTCAATAAGGCATCCATGTGTCTTGGGAATGACATATGCAAGTCCTGCACACTGGCCAGAGGGATTTTGAGCCATTCTTCTTGCACAAGTATTGGGCCTAGGGAATGCCATGATATTGCAGCCCAAACCATCATTGATCCACCCCCATGCTTCACTCGGGGCATGCAACAGTCGGGGTGGTACACTTCTTTGGGGCTTCTCCACACCGTAACTTTCCCGGATGTGGGAAATACAGTGAAGGTGGACAGAGAACAATACATGTTTCACATTGTCCACAGCTCAAGATTTTCGCTGCGGGCACCATTGAAACCAACATTTGGCATTGGCACAAGTGACCAAAGGTTTGGCTATAGCAGCCCGGCCATGTATATTGACCATGTGGAGCTCCCGACAAACAGCTTTGGTGGAAACAGGAGAGTTGAGGTGCACATTTAATTCTGCAGTGAGTTGGGCAGCTGTGGTTTTCTGTTTTTTGGATATAATCCAGGTTAGCACCCAGACATCCCTTTGAGACAGCTTCCTCTTGTGTCCACAGTTACTCCTGTTGGATGTGGTTCATCCTTCTTGGTGGTATGCTGACATTACCCTGCATAACGTGGCTCTTGATACATCACAAAGACTTGCTGTCTTGGTCACAGATGCGCCAGCGAGACGTGCACCAACAATTTGTCCTCTTTTGAACTCTGATATGTCACCCATAATGTTGCGTGCATTGCAATATTTTAAGCAAAACTGTGCTATTAACTCTGCTAATTAAACCTTCACACTCTGCTTTTACTGGTGGAATGTGCAATCAATGAAGATTGGCCAACAGGCTGGTCAAATATAGCCATGAAACCTCCAACACTAAATTGGCCAGTGTTTCAGTTTTATTGTCCAACCCTGTATCTGTTTCTACATCTATCTATCTATCTATCTATCTATCCATCCATCTATCCATCCATCTATCCATCCATCTATCCATCCATCTATCCATCCATCTATCCATCCATCTATCCATCTATCTATCCATCTATCTATCCATCCATCTATCCATCCATCCATCCATCCATCCATCCATCCATCCATCCATCCATCCATCCATCCATCCATCCATCCATCCATCCATGCATCTCTACTGAATCTATATCGATCTATCTATTACATTGCTATACAACCAGTAGGAAATACGTTCTACCGAAATGCGATTAAAACAAATTATTTATGCAGCATTATTTTATTTCTGAAAACACTTCTAAAACAATTATATTTTTCAAGTAGTGGTTTTTTCACAGCTTCACACATATACAAAGATCTGATAATCAGTTACAGTTAAAAAACAATTTTAAGTTACAGTACTGAACAGATGCAATAAAAATCATTTCATGGGTTGTGATGTTTCTGAAATACAGGAATATTTCTACCTGTAGAGCACTGAATAACACATGCAATTGATTTCACTATCATACACAGCTGATATAGAACACTGCTTCTCCAGTGTTGTAATGTAAAAAGTGCTTTGCTTCGTCTGAGGTTATGATGAAACAGCATGTCTGATGATGTGCATTAAAAATCTTGAATCCTGAAACTAAGCAAGTTGCAACACAGTTCCTGTGTTACTCAGTAATGTTAAAAAAAAAAAAAAAAAAAAAAAAAAAAAAAAATTATCGCAGGTGAAATAATGCTATCACAGTCAGCACTGTTTGCAGGATGTATGCTGTATGAAATGTTACAGTACAAGCATAACTTGACCACACTTGAAAATAGAGACAACACCTTTGGCATTCAGAACACGGAACAAGACATGAATCATTACAATGATGGAAAAGGCACATAAGTGTATATACATACAAAAACACGTAAAGTATATCTTACTTATCCATATAGCAGTCGAAAGAAACAAATCAGTGCCCTGAAGAGAGTTAAATGAAACAGCTGTATTTTGATGGCTCTCAGTACCAGGAGGTTTAGTCTTTCTGTCCAGTAAAAAAAAAAAAAAAAAAAAAAAAAAAAAAAATAAAAAAAAAACAAAC
>JAOTRN010000025.1:10994352-11019053 GCA_028566695.1 Bagroides melapterus | reverse complement strand
GTACCCTCCCTTTAACACGTTTTTAAATTTTCATTTAACCCAAAAGTTTACCCCCGTAACACGACCCCCCCACGTTTATTTTAAATTACCTCCCCCTTTTTTTTTTTTTTTTTTTTTTTTTTTTTTTTACAGATCATGTTTACATGCTCCACTGACTCCTCTTCTTGATATCCCTTATACAATCCTGTCTGGTGCTTTCCTAGATATTCAGGAAGTGTTTTATTAAGTAAACAATGTCCCAAACTTAATCTAGACATCACTGCATCTTCTCTCCTATTTCCAATTCCCACTTTAACATTTCTTTCTATCCCACCTCTCTTGCCACCTTTTATTAATTTTCTCCCATACTATGCACTTAACCTCTGCTTTACTTATACTTAACTGAACTTCTATGTTCTCTTTTGTTAGTGCCCTTTTTGCCAGCCTATCATCCCTCTCATTACACCTAATCCCAACATGTGCTGGGACCCACATAAAAATTCTTATGTTTAGCTGAAGCACTTCGCATACAGAATATCTTGCAGAGTTGAATGCAATGACCTTAAACTTGCTAAAACTGATTATCAGAACATATCAAAACTTTTTCCTGTCAGACCTTTGCCACCCATCGCAACACAGTTAATGCTGCAATCATCTCTACTATATATACTACTATTTCTATCTACTACATATTAGATGCTCTCTTACTAATTAGGGCCCAAGCACTGCATTGCGCAGGACCCTCTTGTTTTCCATCGGATTATTTATTTATTTATTTATTTTATTATTTTTTTTTTTCAAACCTTCGGGCACTTTTGGGGGTCTTAACATACTCAAAAACTCATGAAACTTGGCAGCCAGGTTGGAATCTGCGGCCATTAGGACATCACTGAGTCTCAGCCCTGGGCGTGGCACACGGCGGATACAGTGCCACCTGGAAAAACTTGAAATGTTTAGCTGTATAGCTCATACACACTTGCACATATAATTATAAAATTCGTAGACATTTAGAGCTCATTAAACTGAAACACTTTGTCATGTCATGGGCTGTAGTCCACAGGAAGTGAGTTATTTAGAGTTGTTTGAAAAGCGCACCCAATGGAATTTGAAATACTCGTCCTAAGGAATTGACTCAACCGCCACCAAACCCAGGCTAAAATGATCTCAAGACATTGATAATGCTAAATTGCGAAGGAATTTTTGATATCTAATATGGTTCAGCCGTGACGAGCCCTTAAACTTATGGCGAATATTATGAAAGAGGAAGTAGCTAATAACTTCTGTATACATTAAGTGATCTACATGAACCCTTAGGATTATGTTACGCATTGAAAGCTGATCACAACAATATGACAAACTGAGTCTCGGTCATAGCGCCACCAACTGGCAGCAGGAAGAGTTCACTTTTTTGCAATCTCTAATATTTAGGACCTTAATTTCACCTGATTTGGTTCAAAGTCAGTCACAATAATGTGAAGACAGGGCTGATCTGAACCTGTGAAGGAATTTCTGATATCTTGAATCGGGTTACTATGGCGAACATTTAAATGAAAAAATAATTGCAATAAAAAACATCTTCTCATATCTTACGAGTGGAAAGGCCTAAGGTTCCAAAATCTTTCAGATATAAAGGGCAAATGGTTCTGAGAAAGGCCAGTGCAACTGGTTCCCGGGCGTGGCACAGGGTGTGGCACAGCGCCCCCTGGAACTTTGTCAGATATATAGCTGCACAGCTCATATTCAATTGCACGTACATGGATGACACACGGTATACAATTAGATCTCATTGAGCTAAATGAGGTTCATCCACGTGTCATGGAATATGTTCAACAGGAATTCAGTTATGGGATGTTTGAAAAACGCATCCAATGGAATTTGATATGCTCCTCCTAGGGGATTTACATGATTTTGACCAAACAGGGTCCAATATGATCTGAACACATTGAGGATCTCAGATTATGAAGGGATTTTTGATATCTCAATCAGTTTAGCCGTGAGGAGCCCTTAAACTTATGGCAAATTAAAGGAAATAGGAAGTGGCTAATAACTTCGGTGTATATTGAGTAATGTACATCAAACCTGAACTTTATGTTAAGCATTGAATGCTGATCACAGCAATATGACAACTATGAGTCTAGTCATAGCGCCACCAACTGGCAGCAGGAAGTGTGTCACTTTAAGAAATCAAATGTTTTGTCTCTTTTTTCATGTGATTTGGTTGCAAATCAGTCAGAATAATAGCAAGACATGGCTCAAGTGACATTGTGAAGGAATTTGTGATATTCTGAATGATGTTGCTATCGTGAGGACATGATTGAAGAAAATTAATGTTGTTATATCTTAACAATGGAAAGTCCTAATTTTTCAAAACATTTTATATTGAAAGAACAACTGGTTCTGAGTCAGTTTGCTTAGTTTGACGATTCTGAGATGCTCAAATGGCTCACAACAAATTTTTACATTCATCAGTCCATTGACTAGACATGGTTTTACTAAATCATTTCACTTGCAGTACTATAAATGTCCACTAGATGTAGCTATTAACGATGCTCTTTTGAAGCATTTCTCGAATCAGAATTCTCAAAACGACTTGTTCACCCTCCACGTCATTTAGTCACTTGTGCAAATCATGCATCAGTCATTAGGCATCAAGCTCATTACATGGACATGTTCTCTGGTGCACCCGGGTGGTGATGGCACCGGGGCGTCGATGGCACACGGCTTGGGCCCGTCATCGCTGCTTGCAGCTATATTGTATATTCCTTTTCCTGGTATTACCCCAAACCCTGTTTCTTCTGTTTCTTTTTTTTTTTGCACCATCTGTATAAATTTGTATGAACTCACTATATTTCTCTCCTGTTCTAATGTTAAATACCCTTTCTAAATTAATTTCTCCCTTTGCTTTCCTTTTCTAACCAGTCTACCTCAGGCCATGTAATCTTCCAAAGAGCAATCTCTGGAAAAACTACCATATGCAAACTAAACACTTCTAACTCCTTTGCTATATTGTTTACAATTTGACCAAGGCTTTCCTTTATCTTTCCTCCATTATTCCAGCAAACCTGCAGTGCTGCTTTTGTAGGATGATATTTATCATGTCCCTGCAATCCAGCCCAATAATTTGCCATCAGTTGCATCCTTTTTCAATCCAATGTCTTTTCTCCCATTTCCACTTGTATGGGAGATGCTGAGGAACTCTTAACAGCACCACAGCAAATTCTTAGTGCTTGCATCTGAATAACCTCCATTTTTTTAACCCACATTTTCTTTATATGTTCTGTGAATGTCAATATTGAATCAAATGTCACACCCAAAAATTTTATTATCCTACCCTCTCTATCTCTCTCCCATACATCCTGTAAAATAGCAACAGTAAAATACTGTAGAAGTCAAAAAAGTACAGCAGCAGATACAATAAATTGCCCTAAATTAAAGAACAGTACATTTCTTTATTTTTTTTACTGTCATAATATGTAGAAAACATAATTTTACTATAAATTGTTGTTAAAATTAACGGTAATATCCAATAATGTCACAAGCAAGTAATTGCAAGTGTGTGTGCGTGTGTGTGCGTGCGTGTGTATGCTTGCATGTGTGTAACTCTCCATGTAACAAAGCTAAAATAATCACAAACTGGTTTCTAGAGCATGGCAATAAGTTCATTGTACTCTAGTGGCATCCACAATCACAGGATCTCAATCCAATTTGAAATGGGCTGGAATGGGAGATTCACACTGTGGATGTGCAGCCAACAAATCTGCAGCAGCTATGATATGGACCAAACTCACCAAGGAATTTTTCCAGCACCAATATACTGTATACATCTATTTCATTCTACATACGTAATTCTACATAATGAATTCTACATTCATTCTATATACACACATACACATAAAGTTCTGCTCAAAATTATTCACACCCCTTCAACAAATCAATACTTTTTAAATATTTTTTTCTTTGGAGAAACTTCCATTGTATTCAATATATATTAGTTGCTATGCACAAACCCATATATGTGTTAGCTAAACTTCATTTGTATACCAATAGATATGACCAGAGATTCTCTTTTGAGCCTGTACAATATTAATCATTCCCAATCTCAGAAAAAAATTCCTTCTTTTGTGAAAGTGCACATGGTTTCACACTCCAGAGACTATAATCAATTTAATCAGTTTATGTCTAAGGCCCAATTAAGGCCTAATTATGTTAAATGGTAACACCTGCTCTGTAAAGTATAATTAAGGGGGAAAAGCTTTAATTATTCGAGTCACTGTCACCAAGGCCAAGAAGAAAGAACTGTCATGATTTTCATATGTGTTGTCAATGCCTATTCCGGAGGCAAAGGCCACAAGGCCATTTCAAAAGAACTGGATGTTCCTGTATCACCCGATGTTTAACACTGTGAAAAAGCCTGAATTGGCATGGCAGGAAGCACAAATTATCCTCTAATGTCACTAGAAAGATCTGTCGCTATGCAAAAAACCATTCCCATATCACCACCAAAGCTCCAACAAACACCCTCAACCAAGCAGAGGAGACGGTATCAAGATCCACCGTTCAAATTCTGCATCGAAGTGGTCTCCATGGACATTGCCCCAAAAAGACATCACTCCGTACCCAGAGACACCGGGATGCACGCCTGGCCTTTGCGAGGGGTTACCTAGATACATTTGCATCTCAATAAATTAGAATGTCGTGGAAAAGTTCATTTATTTCAGTAATTCAGCTCAAATAATGAAATTGACATTGCACCCCAAATCATCATAGACTGTGGAAACACTGGACTTCAAGCAACTTTGACTATGAGCTTCTCCACCCTTCCTCCAGACTCTAGGACCTTGGTTTCCAAATGAAATTCAAAACATGCTGAAAATGAGATGTGGTTCTCTCGGTTGGTTCTGCATCTTTTTCTTCCACACTTTTTCCTTCCACTTAACTTTCTGTTAAAATGCTTGGATACAGCACTCTGTGAACATTCAGCTTCTTTGGAAATGAATGTTTGTGGCTTACCCTTCTGTGAAGGGTGTCAATGATTGTCTTCTGGACAACTGGCAGATTAGCAGTCTTCCCCATGATTGTGTAGCCTAGTGAACCAAACTGAGAGACCATTTTGAAGGCTCAGGAAACCTTTTCAGGGGTTTTGAGTTGATTAGCTGATTGGCATGTCACCAAATTCTAATTTGTTGAGATAGTGAATTGGTGGGTTTTTGTTAGATGTGTGCCAAAATCATCACAATTAAAAGAACCAAAGACTTAAACTATTTCAGTCTGTGTGCATTCAATTTATATAATACATGAGTTACAAAATTTGAGTTGAATTACTGAAATAAATGAACTTTTCCACAACATTCTAATTTATTGAGATGCACCTGTAGAGATCTGGACTTCTGGTCATCTATGCTCTGGTCAGATGAGACTAAACTGGAGCTTTGCATATGCTTGGCATAAGAAAGGAGAAGCGTTCAATCCTAAGAATACCATCCCAACAGCAAGCACGATGGTGGTCACATCATGCTATAGGGACGCTTCTCTGCTAGCGGTACAGGTAACCGTGTTAAGATAGATGGTATCATGAAGTATGATGACTATCTCAAGATTCTTGATCTTATTCCAGCATCTACTATTCAGACCATTGTTGAAGAGATACATAATATGCATGAGTAAGGACAGACATATACTCTGAGTAGATTACACTTCTGTCAGGGTCATGGACTGTTTGGGACTTTGGGGGGGCGCTCGGGTTGTGTTTTTGTCTTGTGCCATGTGTGTTTGTTATTGTTTTTGGTTTTGATCACGTGTCCGCCCTGCCCTCGTCTTGTTCCGCCCCTTTCTGCACACCTGTTCCTAATGTGTCTTGTTAAGTGTTCTATTTAAGTTTGCCGCGCTGCTTCAGCTTGTCATACAGGGCCTATGAGAACAGCATAGTCTAGGATTTCAAAGAATTTGGACATGACAAAGTTTTCTCAGGGTTGCTAGCTGACTTGCAGGTACTGGAGGACAATGGGATAACAATGGAAGATCAAACTGTTGTTAAGGGAACCCTTTACTGCATTGCTGGAGACAACCTAGGCTTGCATTGCATTGGTGGATTTATTGAAAATAAAATTTCGTCAGAATATTTTTGCAGATACTGTCTAATTTCTCAAACTCAGTTTGAGGGTCATGATCCAACTTCAGAAACTTACAGGTCTGCAGTTGGTCGGTTACAGACTGAAGACATTCCAGATGTTCAAGGAATAAAATTTAGATCAGTGTTTAATTCATTGAAACACTTTGATGTTTGTTTGCCTGGTTTGCCCCATGTCTTCTGCATGACATCTTTGGAGGTGTCCTCTCTTATGATCATTGTCACTTCTCTTCACTCTATCATGGACATTTCACCACACGCTGCATCCGCAAAGCAAACAGCATCGTGGATGACCCCACACACCCCTCACACACACTCTTCATACTCCTACAGTCTGGAAAAAGGTACCGAAGCATTCAGGCCCTGACAACCAGACTGTGTAACAGTTTCTTCCCACAAGCCATCAGACTCCTCAATAACTGAACTGATCTATATCACTCTGTGGACTGCACTGATTGGCGCCAGATCACTTCAGTTATTTTAAAGTCTGATGGTACCATTTTTGCACACTGTTTTTGCATCTTTGCACAATGCAAATGATCTCTCAATGAGCTTCATGATGTAGTCACCTGAAATGATTTTCACTTCACATGTGAGCCTTGTCAGGGTTCATTTGTAAAATTTCTTGCCTTCTTAATGGGGTTGGGACCATCGGTTGTGTTGTGAAGAAGTCAGGTGTGTACACACAGCTGACAGCCCTGTTTGATGACTGTTAGAATTCATATTATGGCAAGAACCAATCAGCTAAGTAAAGAGAAATGACCGTCCATCATTACTTTAAGAACAGAAGGTCAGTCAGTTTTCTTTATGCTTCCCTGGTTCTTCTCTTTAAATCTTATTATTACTACATACTTTTCCCCTCTTCCTTACTGGACCAT
The DNA here is from genome assembly GCA_028566695.1 of Bagroides melapterus. NCBI lineage: Eukaryota > Metazoa > Chordata > Actinopteri > Siluriformes > Bagridae > Bagroides > Bagroides melapterus. The sequence continues at coordinate 11,012,069 of JAOTRN010000025.1, read as the reverse complement.
GCTTTGTCCAACTTCTGTGCTATTAGCTTTTTTGTTTTTTTTCATTTAACTATTTCCTATTTTCTCCCCACTCTTCACTACCCCTTCAATAAAATCCATAATTGTTAAGCCACCTACCTACCCACCTCCGATCCACTCACTGAGCAGTTGTGCTCAACTGCCTTCAAAGACTTTAGAAGGCGCCGCGCTCCTGCGATATTCCACTTCAGCCAAACAATCCTCCTTCCTCTTATTCCTCCGTTAATTCACATCACTGAAGACTGATGCCATTCGATATTGTTTTAACCACTAGTTCACGCGTCATGCTTCCACTACGTTACGAATCATTGATTCGAATCTAACATCTCGCGAGAGCAGGTAGCGTTACTATAGAAACATTGAGACGCCTTGTTTTAGGAGTAAAAGAAAAGCAAGTAATTTTCGGAGGGTTTTTCAGCTGATCTTTCAACATGGATCAAGGCGCGACAGGTGTCGCAGTTCATTTGACTGTACTACGAGGAGAAAATTTGGTAAAATAAATCTACTTTTGATTCCAGCTAACTGTTTAACCTTAGCTAATCAGTCAAATCGGACAGATGCACTTTTTTTTTTTTTTAATAAATATGAATATACGTCCACATGCTATACTGCTGTTTTGATGTAATTTCAGAGAGGTAACAAAAAACAGCCGTTTCTGAGCTTTGTGCGTGCTGAATTTAACGGTATGGTGTTGGGGGACTCACAGAAGCTGCTTGTGTCTGTGGACGAGAGCGTGAATTACAACTTTACCTGTGACATTGAATGTTCAGAAGTGACCCACACGCTGGACGATCTGGCACATAAACCTATCATATGTGAGTGGAGTAAAGTCTATCTGACTTTTATTACCTTATTTGATCTTTTGCTTCCCGTTTGTTACTCAGTTAGTAACACTAGTAACAGTCAATTTTTCATTAGCTATTTAGGCCAGCCTCAAAGCATGGATTCTCTCAATTGTAATATTTTCATTTTTTGGCCAGATATTATTGGGTCAGCACTCTTTTGCAGTCAGCAGTATGTTTTGTTTGTGTGTGCAAGCCTAATTTAATTCACCCTGCTTGGGGTAAAAGTTAACTGAAACTTTTCTGTCATTGTGATTCATTAGTAACACTTATTGAGATCTCCCCGAAAGAAGAAAAACAAAAAGAGGAGAAGACGTCTGCCTTGGGCCAGGCTGTTGTGGACCTGCTCCCTCTTTTGCATGGTGAGTCCTCAGAATTTGCTTGTTCCAGTCATACATGTCAAGTAAGAAATCTGCATTTTAACAATAATTGTCAGGAAAATAAAAGTTAGTAGCAATTATTACACATAACAGATAACACAGATAACTACAAATTAGGGTAAAAATATTTAAAAGGCGTTTCTTGGTGAAGTTTCTGACCTATTTGAACTTTAGGGCAGTGTAGCTTCTCCTCCATTGTGGTGCTTCATCCTACACATGGATCACCCTATGACAGTGTCTCACAGGACCAAGGAATTAAGGTAAGGTAGACTTATTGCTGCATAAACATCAAACGATCACACAAGTCCTAAAAGAATATAAAGTGAATTAAATTAAATAAATCAGACAAATATATACCTGTTAATTTTTTTATTCTGGAAAATGTTCCAATATTATATATTTTATACAGGCAAAAGTATATGAAACTCTAGGATTAGTATTTAATTTCAGGGTTAAATTAGAGTCCATCTGATTTTAGTCAATGGAATGACAATCAGACCTCAGTGAATCCCCTGTTTTAAAGAACAGTGATATAAGTTCCTATGTTCATGATGCGTGTTTATGGAAGTGGATTTCTGAGGACAGAAAGTTAGTTATTATTGCTCATCAGGATGGAAAAGGTTAGAAGACCATCTGCAAAGGGTTTGGACTCCAAAAATCTATAGATAGACAGATTCTGAACAAATGCAGGAAGTTTAAGACCATTGGTACACCCCACAGAAATGTTCAACCAATAAAGCTCGCAATAAAAGAAAGACACGTAACAGTCTGTTCAGAAAGGAATCCAGCGTAACTTCTAATCGACTAAAGACTTCTTTGACTTTGGCTAAGGTTAATGTTCATGAGTCTGCCATCAGGTGAACACTGAACATCCTTTATGTACAAGGCAGAGTTACAAGGACAAAGCCACTACTCTCCAATAAGAACAGTGCTGCACATGAAGTTTGCTAAAGACAAGCCAGAGGACTAGTGGAGAAATACATTGTGGAGGAATGAAACCAAAATAAAGCATTTTGGTTTAAAATGAGAAGTGTTTTCTTGGAGAAAGGAAAATACTGAAGTCCAGCATAAGAACCTTATATCATCTGTAAAACATGGTGGTGGTAGTATCATGCTTTTGGCCTGTATTGCTGCATCTGGATCAGGACAGCTAACCATTATTGGTGGAACAATGTATTCAGAATTATAAAGGACAATATCCATGAACTGAATCTCAAGACAAAACGGGTCATACACAAAGACAACATGATACTACCACCACTTCATAATCATTCTGTCTACCAAAGAATGATTATGAAGGACCAAAGTTAATGTTTTGTAATACAAAATGAAATGCTGTGAAAGAATCTTCAATACCTCCAAATACCAGTGCTGAAGCTTCTATACTGAGGAATGAGATAAAATTCCTTCAATCTCTTGTACAGAACTGATCAACAGTTACCAGAAACTTTACTTGCAGTTATTTCTCACAAGACATCACAACAGATACTGAAAACAAAGGTTCACATACTTTTGCAAGTCACAGAAATAATTAAATGAAGTATAATATTTTTTGGCTTATTTGATTGATTGTGTTCACTTTGTTTATTTTTAGTACTTGTGTGAAAATCTGATGGTGTTTTGGGTCATATTTATGCAGAAATATAGAAATTTCATTTCAAAATTAGAAAGGGTTCACAAACTTTCAAGCAACACTGTAGGGTAGTGTTGGCTTCAAGTGGTTAAAGCTCAGGGTTGTTGATCAGAGGATTGGGGTTCAAGCCCTAGTACTGCCATGCTGCCAATGTTGGGCCCCTGAGCAAGGCCCTTAACTCTATCTGCTCTGACCACAAGCTCCTCAAATGGGGTATGTGAAGAAAATAATTCCACTGTGCTGTAATGTATATGTGGTAATAAAGGCTCCTATGCCCCAATTCTAATTCTAATTCTATACAAGGTAGTACAAGGTAATTATAAGATTACAAATACAACCACATAGGTGATAAAACAACCACTAATGGTAATATAATACATGCTTTGAACAGATGTGGATATTATATATAACTATGTAACAGTTAAAAAAAATAATAAAGAAAAATACACAGAGGAGAATGCAGAGTTAAAAATTGTGGCTGCACACATACATATTTGTCCTTATCTTTATTTCTGTATTATCAGAGACTAAGAAGATACCCTAAATTTATCCAGGCTTATTTAGGATGAATAATCTGTTGTGCATGGTTCTGCAGTGGGTAGCAATGCTACAGTACTCACAGCTAAAGGAAGTTGGCTCCTGAGCTCAGGTTATGGTCATGGAGTTTAAGGTATTCTTCCCACATCAACATGGGTATCTAATTTAATTTATGCTCTATTATGATCTTATTTGTATGAGGTTGCTATGAGTTTTATGTTGTTCTAAATATTAGAATTATTATTATTATTATTATTATTATTATTATTATTATTATTATTATTCACATATGAAGGCAAGTCCTTCTCTGGAAGTCCTACAATACTCTGTATACTCTACGATACTCAGTTGAGATGGTTTGGGCTAGCTTGGGATACTAGTTTGGGAAAGTATCAGGTATGTCCCACTGGATGGAAACCCTGGAGAAGAGCCAGACACTGCTAAATAGATTATATCTCAGTTGGCTTGGGAATATTTGGATGATTCCGAAGTAGGAGCTGGAATCTTTGGCCAAAAATAGAGAAGTCTGTTTCCACCATAATGGAAAGAAAATGAGCAAAAGATGAATGACTAAATTTCCTATTAATTTGTGTAACTAAATAAACCACTGTAGTTACTCAATAAAATGCTTTATGATGAGTAATAAAATGAGAATTTGAGGATGGAGATCTTTCTGTATTTGCTTTTGTACTGGACTATGGAATCCTCTTTTCACAGCCAACACTGGAGGTGACAGTCAGTACAACAGAGCCGTTGCTCTCAGACACTCAGCTGTCTGAGTCTAATCTGTTGACAGTCACAGTGGAGACGGCATACTCTGTGCCTGAGGTTTGGAATGCTGCTGCCACTGGGCCTAAACACAGTTATGTAGCTGCTTTGCAAGTCCCACTAACATCACAAAAGGTGACAGAGAAGCTATTACTATATTATGACTGGTTTTGAATAAATAAATAAACTGATTAATAAACAGAATTTCTCTTGCCACTTTGTGGTACTGGTGTATCACCCTGTCCTGCAGAGTTAACACACCCATTTCAATGCAGCTAATTGGGAGCAGTAAAAACAATAAAATATGTGGGACAGAGAGAACTCCAGGACCAGAATTAGGAGTTTGTACTCTAGACAGAACCACTTGATACACATTGACATTTCTAAGAATATGAATTTCTCCCTTTTTGGCAGAAATGTTTGGTCTTAAATGGTTTTCTCATTTCCTCAGGAACAATAAGTAGTCTTGTAATTGATTCTTGGTGATTTAAGACTCACTCTGGTAATTTGGCTACTGTCTGTAGCACATCTGTGCACTTGGTGTAAACCTCAAGATTAATTATCCTCGTTTTTGTTCTTCTTGCAACAATTCTTTTTATTCATTTTGTAAAAGTGTCATTTATATTTTTATGCATCAGTTATACAATGGATATTAAAATTCTACACACCCCTGTTGACAGGTTTTTATTATGTAAAAAAAAATCAAATCAAGTCAGAATATTATCCACACTCTGTGAAATTGTGGCAAAAAAATAAGTGAAAAACAACCAGACACATTTTAGGAAAAAATAAGAACAAAGCAAAAAAGTTTACATACTGTAATGGCTTAGTGATTAGCACATTTGTCTCATACCTTTAGGGCTAAGGGTCTGATTATTGACTCTACCATATATGTGGAGTTTGGAGGGTTCCTCTGGGTACTCTGCTTTCTTTCCCTAGTACAAAGATATGAACTGTAGGTTGATTGTTATCTCTAAATTGTCTGCTGTGTGAGAATGGAGCTATGCATTTGTGCCATGCATCCTGTCCAGGGAATAGGCTCTAGGTTTCCTGCAACCCAGTAGAATAAGTGGTGTATAGAATGGATCATACAGCTGTCATTAATGAAATGATTTTAATAATTTCTCAGCATATCCTTAGTTTCACCTTATTGTTGAAAAGAGCTTACAAATTATGTACGGTATCTCACATGTAAGAAGTATGTATTTGTAAGAAGAAATGGGAAAATATTGATAGGTAAAGATGCGCCAAGCTGATAAACTCTTACCCAAAATTAAGTGGTGTAATAGAAGTAAATGGTTCTTCAACAAAGTATAAATTTAGGAGTGTGCACACTTATAGGTTATAGTATAGGTTATTGTAAGTTTATCATTTTTCATCTTTTGTTTTCCACCTAATTAGATAGTAATTAGTTAGATATTGTAATTTCATATGGAGGGACATGATTTCCTAACCCTAACCCTTCTGACATGATTTAGCTTGGTTTCATTATTTTACTTCACAAAACCCTGCTTTATTAAAATTGGTGTGTAAACTTTTAATATCCATTATATTTGTCAACTCAGCTAACAGGTTCATACTTAGATTGCAACCGTCACTTTTATTCACAGCCAAATACTTAAATGCGGAAATTAAATGCAAATGTCAACATCAAAAAATGTTCTTTTTCAGACAGAGCAGTTATTGTTGTTCTCCAATGGCATATTAAAAACTGGTGGTGAAAGAGAGCCTGTGCCTAGAGGTAAAAAATGGCCACTTGGCTCATTTCTCGCCCCAGATGCTCAATTCATCCCAGGCATATCCATTGTTGATGAGCCTGTTAATCTGGACCATAATGACCTTAATACTGTTGAGGTATGCCTGGATGTTTCAAATGTACTATTTTCTAATAGGACAATTTTGATGTTCACACAGAGACAGCTAATTTACATGTCTGTGTAACAGGATGAGGTATTCCGAGCTGAAGCTGAGTGTAACAGAAAAAGAGTGAACTGGGATGCAGAGCGCCGGTGTTTTATTGATTCAGGAGGAGCTACATGGTCAGAAATCCACTGTTGTGCTTAATACCTGCCTATTTTACTATAGTCCACTGTTTTCCATCCCAACTCCTGGAGAGCTCACACACAAATCAAGGGTCTCAAATCTTTTCCAGAAAGTGCCGGTGTGGGTGCAGATTTTCATTCAAACCAAGCAGAAGCCACACCTGATTCCAACTGTTTAACTAGCTTTCACTTTACTCAGCTGTGGCATATACTTGGTTGGAATGGACACCTGCACCCACACCGGCCCTTTCTGGATAAGATTGAAGACCCCTGGTGTAAATCTTGGTTTACAATACAACTGCATCTAAAGTTCAGAATTTACTGGATCAGGTTTTAGGTTATTTTGTTTGCCATCTTGCATTTTGATAATGTTAAAAAAGAAAAAAGAGTGGTCTAAGTGTGTATAGCACTTATTTTTCATAAAAATATATCAAAAAGAAGACTGGGAATTCTGGTTTAAATGACCATGGCATTTGCTGATCTGATGTCCTGACTTCTGAGGACACTGGAAAGAGGCATAGCTCTCCAGGAACTTGGCAGGGTGTACTTGCTCTACTTAATCCCTAATGTTAATCCAATGCTTTTCCTTTATTTTTGTATTATGATGGTTTTAAGATTGTCCTTCCAATGACAGTGTTTGTTGTGTGTCAGTTTGTCCCACAGAATTGTTGAATGCAGGTTTTGGCCAGTGGAAGTTATGAGATGTACACAGTTTTCATCTTGCAAAGCAGGAGGAGGAAAAGGAGGCAAAGACAAAACTGTAAGAAATGATGTAAGAAAATGTATTTTTGTATGCTAATTAATTTTTATACCATTTTATGAATTATTCTTCTTTGCATTTGCATACAGCAACTGGAGGATGAGATTCAGATTTCTTTTCATGGAGTTGCATATGTCGACTTTGCACCTTTGCTGTACCCTGGAGTCAAGCGTATCCGTGGAGCATACAGAATCCACCCATTCTCTGAATCTGACCTCCTAATGAAGGTAGGATTGCATAATTACATGCAAGGCTTTTACACTGAAATAATTTACATTGATTAACACACGTACTGTATCATCTAAATTATAACAGTTTTTTCTAGTAGCGATTCTTAATTATCTTTGATTAGCCTGGATCCTGTTATTTCACAAATTATTTGCTCTACCATTGTACTACATTTGGGGTTAAACTGATCTTATGTTGAAGACCAACAGACAGGCGAGTGTGGTGAGTGAGAACATGAAGGCAATGGTTTCAGAAGCTCGTTTTTGTCCAACTTCTTTAACCCCCTGCAAGGCAGCATCCAGCAAAGACAGTAAAGAAGAAATGAAAAAGGTATATGCTATTCATTGTAATGTGTAAGTAAGGTTGTACAAAGCAGGAGCAACTTTTTGGCTAAAAGACTCCAAATGGACATCGGACAAATAGAATTTATTTGATCCCATTCTTTGAGCACCATGCATTTTTTTTTATCCATTTTTCATCTAGTGGATTCTTACCAAAAATGATATTAACACCATATATTTCATTGAAAGTGTAGGTTTGTTGTACAATTCAGCTTCAAGGTAATATAAAATTTTTACTTCTAAATCTGTATCTGTTGAGCAAAAGGAAGAAACTGTGAGGAGGTTCAGTTGCTTTGAAAAGTGACTCTGAACAGCACATTTTCAATGAAATGATGACATTTGATGAATAAAAGCAATTTAAATGTGCTTCATGAAGCTGGGTAGAGATGCAGATGCCCACTTATCATCTCGTGTGTGACACAGCTTGGTGGCTCATATCCTCTGTGCTTGGATCTGGATCTCTAACAAAAACAGACTTCCAATAGCAATTAGTTATAAAAGCAGCAGATTGGTGGCCTCACTGCAGATGGTTGAATCGTTATGACACCATCATAGCATCTGATAAGACAGTTGCATGCCATGTCTACACTCTCTAATGCCTGTATATACCCACATGCACTAGCCAATTAGGGATTATTCAAGGCAAGATAGGTAGGTAGGTAGGTAGGTAGGACTAACCTTTTTTGTACAGCACAGGCAATAGTTCAGCTGCCTTCATTTGCTGCTGTTTTTCTGCTTTCAGTTTTTGTATTGTTAATACATCTGTTTTATAATCATGGATGTAAAAAGTCTACATACCTCTGCTGAAATTAACCATTTTTGTGATTTATAAAATGAAACCAAGATAAATTAAGCCACAGATCTTTTTCCTTCTTTATTGTGATACTGTACAACAACCAACAAAATTTGTGAAAGTGAAAAACAAATAGGGGGATGTCCAGTTCTTGGTAATGTTACAGTTGGCATGACTGTATTTTCTCCACTTGATTGTGGGTTCAGGAAGGCCTTTAAAGTGTCCTATGGTATATGATCTAGAAATTCCTTTGTATCCTTCTCCTCATTGATACCACAATGATATCCCTCACATGCATTGTAAGCTCAAGCAGATAAAACCAAAGGATGTCAAGAAAATCCTGCAGAAACAGATGATCTTTATTTTATTTTCATAGACATCATTGAGTGCTGGGCCCCTGAGCAAGGGCCCCCGAGCAAGGACCTACACCCTGAATTGCTCAGAAATTATTTCTGAAATGAGATATGAATGTAAGTTGCCCTGGATAAGTGCTAAATGCCACAAATGTAACATTTTTATATCACACAAACCTGTAATTATCTTAAGGAAGTGTAGACTTTTTGAATCCACTGTATATGTTCTGAAATCTGAATCTATAAATCTGTAAATCTAAGTAATTATGTCATGTTTTTTACAGTTACTGAAAGGAGTTCTAATTTAGATGACTACTTGCTTTTAAAAGAGAGGAAGGGTTCTGAGTGAACATTTTCTTGTGGCAATAAACTTAATGTAGTCTAATAGATTAGACTTCTTTAAATCCAAGCAGCTTGATATTTACTGTAAATCTCAGATGCTGAAGTATAGATGCTATCAGTGTCACTTCAAACTGTGTTTAAAGTCTGTGTAACTGACTTGGTTCAGTAAATGTATATATTCATTTTTATTTTGTCTTTGTATTGCTTGCGAACTGCATGCTTGAAGAATGTACATGCTTTTATTAAAAAAAGCTCTACTTTACTACACTCATTGGTTACAAGATACAAGCATGTGGGTATGTATCAGGTTAGATTATGCTGCTATGTGTGACACTGGAACAAGCAAAACCCTGTGATACTGACTTGTCCATATGCCACTGGCTGTCCCAAAGACCGTATTCTCCAGGTCTGTTTTGAACACTTGCTCTAATTTTTGGCCACCTGTTCCTCACTATTACTCCCATTGTGTCGCATTATTGCTTTGCCTGTACATTACACCAATCTGATGTGTTGTTGTTCTTTTTAAGTCTTGTATGTATTGTTAAAAACATGCAGTCCTAAGCCCCGGCTCTCAGCTCCATGTGTTTTTTTAGTGTATTTCTCTAGATATTGTTCTAGTGTGACATGTTACTGAAAACTCCCTGCCTGTTTCAGTGATGAATTTACCTGGTATTCGGTTGTCTAACTGTGTTGTGTCCTGGGTTATGAACCTGTGCCTTGACAGCTATTGATATTTATCATCTATTAGAGAGCAAATGGTAAATGGATAGAAATGTCACTCCAACAAAGATGTAATTGAGAGCCTCTCTTTACAGGCAAAACCTGCCCAATCAGAGAGTGTGATCAACAGTGAACTGCAGGTGAATACAGATGCTCAGGTTGGTCTATTTAATTGAAAAAGAATCCATATAAATCCCAAATTTTTCATTCTTTCTGACAATTTTGTGAAGTTAATGGGAAACATATTTCTAGATGTATGCAGATGCGAGATCATACATTATTATTGAAATTGCTTTGAAAAAACCACTGGTTACAAAAAGACAGCCAGAGGAACTAGCAAGAAGGTAATTTTTTTATGTGTTATATAGTGTGTTAAAAGGGCATTAAGAGATTATGTGCACTAGCTGAATGCTTTTATAAACCTGTTTGTGCTGTAGTGTGAGGGAGCTGATTCCTCCTAGGCCTCCACGACACCGACATTCAGCAGGAGCAGAGAGAGTGAGAGAAAAGCCACACACACACACACACACACACACACACATCATTCCTTCTACTTTGGCTGTGTCGCCCTCCTGTGAGAAGTGAGCTAAATTTCTGTTGCTTACAAAGCAAATGCTTAATCATTTATAATCACGAGCTTTTATCTTCATTGAAACAATTTTACATATGCCCAATATGCAACTGTTACATATGCCATTTAAGACAAATCTCTGTGGGCATCTCTGTCCATAATTTCTATACCAATCCTGTAAACAGTCTCACTTAAAGAAACTTGCCAGTTCCTTTCAATAATTTTTTTTTTTGTCTCAAAACATTTTAACCTACATTTTTTCTGACACAATTACAAAATCTCAGACTAAGATTCACCAACTTGAGTCTTAATATTTGAATCTAATATTAATATCTGTAATAATAATTTAAATCACACATTTATTTTGTTTATATTACACTATTTCTCCATGGTTCTGTGGCATGCATGCCTGACAGTCCCAGTGAAGGATACATTACCTCTGTACCCATCAGTCCTAATGATTGAGGCTTGACCTGTGTGACTGTCATTCTCAGTCACTCCCAGTAAAGATGGTTTGACCTCATTCCTAATAGAGCTAGCATGGCTTGTGTAACGTTCAGAGACAGTGAAGGTGTGGCCTGGTTAACCTAGTACATCAAAACTGTTTTTTTTTTCAAAAAGTAGTCTCTAACTCTAACTCATAAGTGTATGGATCTCAGTAGAGCACTTGTCTCTAATAAGCTGTGTGGGTTTGTGTTGTAGGCTGTGCAGGAATACCAGGTACAGATAATGAGCATTGCAGCGCAGGTGTTGCAGCAGTATGAGCAGATGTTTGGAGCTGCATTTTTTCCTGGTGCCAAGCCTTTGGATCCTGCTACCCAAGAGCAGCGAAAAAGATTATTATTCGGAGAGCTGAACTGCTCTGGGAAATATTTTGCTTTTAAGGAACAAATGAAAGTAAGTTATGAGTTTGTGTAACCTAAAAACATTAAAGTATCGAATAAAGCAAATGTTGTATTCTTTTACAGGAAAATAATTAACAGCAGGGTGGCACCATGGAGCCTGATGTGAAACAGAGTTACATATGTTATGTTCCTATATCAACATGTCCTTATGTGTTTATATAGCATGTCAATTTGCAAATACATTTTTTAGTTATTAAAGAATAACACAGCTTACTCTTTTATTGTGGAACATCCATGAAACAAGTTAGGTGCTTTTACTGCTTATATCAGCTCATTTATACCAGTCTCACCTTTTCTCTCTCTTATAATGAAGGCAGCTTGCTAGCTGTTACTACAGAGATTTTAACACATTAGGACAAACACATTAATACAAACTTGAGTTATGTATTATAGCTGGCATTTTACTGCCTGATCAGCCTTTATAGAAAATGAAATTCAAAATGAAATTGCATTTTATTTGTTACATGCACAAATATACATATTACAACATGTAGTGAAATGCTTTTCTGTTTGGGCCATAAAAAGTAAACTAAGATTAGAATAAATAATAACAATAATAGCTACACCAAACTAAATGGAATCCATTATCCGTATTAAATATTAATAAAATTGTTATATACTCTTTTATAATATATTAAGATAAACGTTTATAGTATATAACATACTGTATATAACAGACTTTACCATATGCAAAGAATGACCAGTTTATTGTTGTCTGTTCCAAGTATTCAGTAGTGCGAATTGTGCGTGAGAAGATGCTGAGAACAGAGGCTTTCAACAACCCAGAGCAGCTGCAGGCTTTTTTGAGTCAACTGTACATCTTCCTGGTGGACGAGATGCATGTTGCACTTAATAAGGTGTGGCTATGACGTTTGAGTCAAGTTAATTACTTGTCTGGTTTGTGATGTATCTACTATCTGTATATGCCTGCACGTGAATGCAAGCTTGTTGGAATGATGGTAAATGGACAACAACACTTCTTGTGAGAAATGTATTTTAAAATCAGACTGGCAAACAGCTTTTCTCCATGACCTTCCTACAGACCTTATCAGCTGAAGAACAAGAGCTCCAGGCTCAGCCCATGCTGGACGGCAGTCAGCTTAGGCACTTTGCCAAAGAGGCCCAACTACATGGGGATTATCAGCTAGCTGCTCACTTTTGCCAAGAGGTTCATGTCACTTACTTAATCTAATCAACAGGTTTGCTTTGTGATAGAGCAGAAATCAAAACCATTCTAAACCCTTTCTTTCTATGCAGCAACTAGCTCAAGACCGGAGCAATCCATCCCACTGGTTTGATTATGGCGTGCTTTACATGTCCACTGCTGAATATGTGAAGGCGGAGGAGTGTTTCCACCTGGCCATATCTGTTGACCAAGAGCACATACCCAGGTGTGACGAATTCATAAATTGTGCTGCATTTCATTGTACAACATATGGTATAGGCAAAAGCATGTGGACACCTGACCACCGGATTCATATGTCAGTCTTCTTCAAACTGTTGCCACTAAGTTGGAAGTACACAATAAAAGAGGATATCTTTATATGCTGCACCACTATAATGTACCTTCATTGGAACTAAGGGGCCCAAATATGTTCCAGTATCATAAAACTCTTGTGTACAAAGCAAGATTGTTGTGGAAGAATTTGAGTGTCTTGCATAGAGCCCTGTCCCCTGTGCCACTGAGCACAGATAGCCTGAACTGGAACACTGTCTACACATCAGGCCATCCTAACCCAACATCAGTGCTTGAACTCACTAAAGCTCTTGTAGCTGAATGAACACAAATTAGAACAGCTATGCTCCAACATTTAGAGGAAAGCCTTCCAAGATGATTAACTTATAGCAAAGGGGAAGAAAATCTGGAAAGGGATGTTCAAAAAGCACATATGATTGTTATGGTCAGTTGTCCACAAAGCCATATAATGTACACATATGCAAAAATCAATTGTTAAAATGCTTACTTGTCTTCTTCAGCTTACTTATGTGTGGAATTCTGTCAGAAATAAACAATCATTATGACGAGGCAGAGACCTTTTTCGAAAGGGCCACATGTATCAATTCGAGCTCTGTGGTCACCTGGACCATATTCGGTAAGACCAGTATGAAATGAGAAATGCTACTTTTTTTTTTCTTTCTCCCACTGCCACCAACCAGCTCTTTAATATCATGGCAGCCAGGGAGGGTGAAAGCTAACACATGCTTCCAAATAAATACCAACCTGATCTTTATAGACTTCTCATGAGCTGCACACATGGAGGAAAATATCTGTACACTTCCATATACATGAGCTCACTGTCACCCACAACTGGCTAAGAGGCAGTATGCTATCCTTCCCACAGAGAGCTTAGATAATTTTGCTGTATTGGCTCTGAGCCATGGTTGATCATGATCTTGAACACTATAAGAAACAATGTTTAACGTGTGTGTATAATTTAAATATAAAAAAATGACCAAGTTGGGTATAAGAGCAAAGATCTTATTGACAGATCTGCTCATGTGCTGGCCATTGTGGCAAAGCCTTCAAATAAGTCTGTCTAGTGAAACTAAAAACCACAAAATTATGAGTTGTTGAATTTACTACCAAAAAAAAAAAAAACAGCCACTCCACATGAACATTATGATATCCACCGACTTCCTGGTTGTTTTCCTGCTGTTCTAGCTAATCTAAAATAAATCACATTTGTTGGGTTAACAAGTTTGACAAGAAGGCCTTTTTTAGAAGAAATCATTATCTCCAAAATAAATATGTTGTATGTGTACAGGCTTGTTTTACTTGGCCCAGGAGAACTTCATCCAAGCAGAAATGGTGTTCATGGAAGCAACTAAGCAGCAGAGAGCAGCCATGGTGTATAGCAGCCCAGAACAGAGAACAAAGACTGTGTGTGACAGTCACACTCATTCAAAAGATAATGAGCTAGTGGATGAAGCAGGTGAATTCATTCTTATTTCACAAGAACACATTTTGTTAGTATTTTATATACGGTAACGTATATAATGTATGCTGCTAACATAATTGTGTAGAAATTATCACATTTTCATGTCCTTCATGATTTTCATGATGGAATACACAGTAGCTAATAGGGTAACATTTTTTATTTTGCAGCTGTGGAAGAACACACTGAAGGTGACACAGAAGGAGAGGACAAAACCCAGAGCAGAAACAAAACACAAGCTGATCCTATACAAACCTTCCCTCGAGACCATCAGTCTCCCACTAGAGTTGGCACCACCATCTACATGGAGACGGTGAAGTTTCTACTTGAGAGTTATGCCTTACAGGTGATCCAAAGCCACACAACAAAATATAACACAGTCTTCCCCAGGAGCACTGTGAATCTTGTCATCAGCCTATTTATGTCTAAAAGGTGCAGAGAAGTTTATTTTAATGTGCTTACTTTGTGTGAATGGGTAAGTTAATTTCATCTAAAGCTAAAATTAAACAGATTTTAAATTATATTTAGAAAAATAAAGTACTCATTGATATTATAAAGCTTTCTGTAATGATTTAACATTTATGAAAGTCGTCTCCATTGTTAGCACTCTGTAACACTTTGGAAGTTTTCATCTATGAGATATGTAGTAGATGTAGTAGACAGGAATTAACATTTACCAGATGTTCTACAACAATAAGTGCAACAACATATAAAAACAAGGATGGTATGTTGTTGTTTAATAAACTGTAATTACTGGCAGATTTTTAGTGGGCTGCATAGTGTTCTGAGGACTAGTAGTGGACTGCATCACATCACCCTGTTTTTGATTATTTTCAAGTAACAGCATTCCTTAATATGATTAATTCCTTTCATAGATGATTATATGTATTTGTATTCTGATTGTAATTATATTTGTATACTGAGAGACACTACTGTGTGTATGCCTCCAAGATGGCTCAGAGGGCTTTGGCTCAGGAGTTGTTGTGTCCAGATGGAGGGCCAAGCAGCTCATATTATTTGACACTGGCCCAAATACAGCTGCTCAGAGGAGAGTATAGCAGTGCCGAAACGAGTCTGCAGCAGGCCCTCAGTCAAAACTTTCAGGTATGTGATGTGTCTTCTGGATCATTAGCCTATAAGCTGCACATTTTTTTTTACCATTCAAATAGAAAGTATGAAACATCTGCTCATATAATGCGTTACTGTATGATTAAAGATTATGCTTTAACCTTGATTAAACTTTAAAAACTGGTTAAAATAAATCAGGATTGCATTCAAGCTACATGGTTAACACTGCACTGAAGGTGTAATAAAAAAAACAAAAAACTTTGAACAGAGTTTTAGGCTTATGGTATTTTAAGTCTGTAACTTAGTGAACCAGAGTTAATGTAAATGATAGAGACCTAAAAGCACTGCTTCCGGGCAGGCTTTGGGGAAATTGGAAGGTTTCAGTGTTTTTCCTTGCCACATTTGCCTGAAGGTTGATCATTAGGGATAAATACAAAAAAATTTAAATATAAATCTAATATTGAATCTTGAACTTTTTGTTTTATATTTCTTGCTTTATTTTATTTATTTATTTAAATATATTTTAGTAAATATTTATAAAATAATTATTATTTTATTTATTTATTTATTGAGATGATGTCCATTGTTATAAGCACTGTACAAATAAAATTAAATTGAATTTTAATTTATTTTCTCATAGCCATCTTTTGATCTCAAAACCAAACATGGATATCGACAAAACTACATAAACATGTTTTTAGCTGATGCCAAATATGGTTCAGGATTCTCTTATTGTCTGTCCAGTTCTTTGTGAAGCACTGATTAAAGCATTTTGTGTTAGAACTAGAATCATTGCTCTTTACCCTGTGAGATGCTAAATGTGATATTTTTGTTGTTGTTGTTATTGTCGTTCAGAACCCTGATGTGTGGGCTCTCTATGGTCACATGTACTATATGAAAAAGGATTACAATCAAGCTCAAGTGTCTTATGAGAGAACGCTTGATTTTGTGACAGATGCTTCAAACAAGCATCCTGTATACCTGCGTCTGGGCTCCATCTACTTACAGAAAGGACAGGTGAGATAACACCTGCTTCACAAATAGTGTATTCTTCATTATACATTATTCAAGGGTTTTCATGTAAGATGTGATCTATTTTCTGATCAATCAAAGGGGCTGGATTCATGGAATAATGTTGTCATTACTTAGTATTATTAACTTCACTAGACAGTTCAGTGATGTGCATGACTAAAAGACATTTTCAATCTGTTTACACTCCATTGTAGTATGATAAAGCAAAGCCCATATACCTGCTTGCTTGTAAGAGTTCTCCCTCCTGTCTCACGTGGCTTGGGCTGGGGATTGCCTCTTACAGGGTGAGTACATAATTCATAGTCAAGAACCACGTCAACATCACAGCCGTAACAAACCTAGAAACACTTTTTGGTAGACCAGAACAAACTGGAATGTATACTAACTTCATTTATACAAAAGACTGATTTGCCAAATGTGATATGTCAGAATGTGTACAGCAGACGTTTTTAAACATTAATGAAAGGAGTTTTAGGCGTCAGCACTTTATAAGTCCAGTTTCTCAGTATCATGATGAGCTGCTTCAAGAGAGATGGAAAAGAGGGGCTTGTTAGTGAGCAGCTGTTTATAACTGTAAAACATATACTCACCATTCACTTTATTAGGAATGTTTGAATGCCTTCACATTTGTCTGTTTATGCAAACAGCCAATTGCATGGCAGTGGTACAGTGCAAAACAATAAATCGTCCAGTTATTGATCAAAACATCATAATGACATGACTATTGGTACCAAACAGACATTTTCCAAATCTCCAGTATAGTTTTAACAAGCCAAAAGGACCCATGTCACACCCCTCTCCATCTCCCTCTACTGGCATCCTGTATCCATTCACATTAAATTCAAAGCCTTGAACCTTACTTACAAGACCATGTCAGGAACAGCACCCCCTACCTCAACACTCTCCTTGAAGTTTATGTTCCCTCCTGCATCCTCAGAACAATTAATGACCAATGCCTGGTAGCACCTACCCAGTGAGGCATGAGGTCCCTTTCTAGAACTTTCAGAATGAATGAATGAATTAATTCCTCAGTGGTGGATGCACTTTCAACCTCAATCCGGACAGCAGAATCTGTCACTTATCTTCAAAAAATGGCTAAAGACCCACCTCTTGTATGAACACTTAACTAACCCCTAACTTACAGCAATAAACCTGCACCTACACTAGCTCTTACACCTCTACTCTGCATAATTTGCTCCTCTAGCACTCTAATAGATAAAAATCTATCATGGTAATTAACTATTATTACTCTTAGTGTTACTACTACTACTAGTGTAGCTACTCCTATTATCCTCTGTTGCTTTGCTTGTGTTTCCTCATTTAAAAGTCACTTTGGATAAAAGCATATGCTAAATAAATGAATGAATGTAAATATACACACGTGGACAAAATTGTTGGTACCCTTCGGTCAATGAAAGAAAAACTCACAATGGTCACAGAAATAACTT
>JAOTRN010000025.1:10976225-10994156 GCA_028566695.1 Bagroides melapterus | reverse complement strand
AAATTCTATGAATGTTAACCAATGAAAGTCAGACATTGCTTTTCAACCATGCTTCAACAGAATTATTAAAAAAAAATGAACAGGCCTAGACAAAAATGATGGTACCCCTAGAAAAGACTGAAAAAAAGACTGAACAACCATGCCATAGCCACAGAGACTTTCCCCCATTCTTCATTGATGTGAACATTATTTACCTGAACCTGTTGGCCTGGCTCTCCATGATTTTATGAATTGCACTGTGGCTGTGGATAAGTGTCTGATTTGTTAAATGCATCAATGACCACATTCTTCACAATCGGGTCTTCAATAAAGTGATGGTTGTGATTAATTTATAACATGAACTATAAAAATAACAAGAACTGTTTTGTTAAAATCCCACCATATTAAAAATATAGTTTGTTCACTGGAATTGGCAAATGATTGTAGTATGAGAATAAAAATAAATAAATAAAATTCTATGGCAATACATTCTACTGTCCCATTTAAAAGTGTCTTTGTTATGACCTATATGTTTCAAAATATGATGAAAATCTCATTACTGTGTCTCTCCCATATTGCATTTGTTTATCTGTGGAACTAGTTGGGGGAGTTGACTGAGGCTGAGGATGCCCTAACTGAAGCTAATGCCCTCAGTAACAGGAACCCTGAAGTCTGGGGCTACCTGTCACTGATTTGTTTACATGTATGTAATAATTTATTTGTTTTCATTAATGTCCAACAATGCTGTTAATACTACAGAGTTGTTAAAAATATACTTTAGCTGGAAAAAACATTATTATTATTATTATTATTATTATTATTATTATTATTATTATTATTATTATTATTATTATTATTATTTTCCTATAACTGCATGCTATATTCCGTTTTATTCTTTACTTGGTTAACATTAATGCACATTATTGCTCTTTCAGACTGGAAGGAAACTTGAAGCAGAACAGTCATACAAGTATGCTGTAAAGGTTGGTTTTTTTTTTTTTTTTAGTTTTTTTTTGTCTGTGTGATATTTTGAGTAATACTCCATATAAATACAAATAATCCACCTAAATCTACACAAATATATGAATTTGTATGAATGTAAATAGGTCATCTGAATATACTGATCTTTGACTCCACAGTTTAATTTATCCGAAGCACTGCTGCAGGAGATTACAGACGTGCAGACACGTGTGGGATTTGGAAATCCAAGTTTTCCATAAAATACTTTTTAAGCAGATGTTTTCATGTGCTCTGTCTGCTCTGAAAGAAGTATTGTATTCAAATAAAGCATCACCCTTAGTACTGAGTGTTTTATTATTATTATTATTATTATTTATTTTTCCTGTCTCTATGTACACATATGGTTCACTGATTTGTTCTGTTGTCCCAACCAGGATTAGTATTTATTCCTTCCATGACCTTGCCCAAGATGGCACAGTTACTGTAGATGAATGAATGAATAAATCAAATGTATTTAGTTTTTCATCATTATTAATGGTTTGTACAACAATGTGCGGTCTGAGGTATGCACAAATGCTTAAGAAACACCCAGGAAAGGTTACAGATCCTCTGCAACTTTGATCAGGATAAGTGCATGGATTATTTTTTCCACAGGACTTGCAAAAGCAGTTCAATGTATATCCCATTCACATATTTAACAAAATCAATAAGGCTCTTGCATTTTCTAGTACATAAAACATAAAATTGAATTTGAAGTTCTTTCAAGAATCTCAGAAGTAAGTTGGCTAATCTACAATTCACAAAATCTCAAATTTCTCAGAAATCTCAGTTGTGTATGTGTATCTTTATATGTAGTGTGTGTATATGCATATACACGCATAATTATACTATTGCCTTACAGTGGATTATGGACCGTTCAAATATGGCGGACGCTATGACGTAATGCGCGTCGACTACTGTTTTCCTGTGCGCTTGAAAAGCACGTGGCAAGTAAGCACTTCCCCTTTCTAACTGGAAGTACGGTGTAGGTAAAGGTGAGTGTGGCTTAATGATTATATATGTTTTATACTGGTTATAGTGTTGGAAGTTTTTTGTTTAATAAGCGTATGGGCAATTTGAAGGGTTTGAGGCTGATTATTGAGAGTCGCAGCAGCGAAAGCTGATGAGAGCCGCTATTGTTTGTAGCTGGGCTAGCTACAGGATGGTAGCTAGCTGAGAGATTACACGGAGCTAGTCATTTATTGTTTTTCGTTTCATTTAGGCGATCGATAACATTTGGGCGACGGTTTCCACCAAATTGATTTGCAAACTGCGCTTTTCAGCTAGTTTAAGTCAATCGGTTGTGTTCCAAATGCTTTAAAGGGTGCTTTATCTACTGCGTAGAGCCAGAGTTTACCGACATCAGCTTTGTTGTTGCTTTGCAGATGCGTATCTAAACACATAGCGTTAGTGAGCAGTGGAATGTATAGAAACAAACAGATATGTAGTTGCAAATCTCAGCAGCTTTCCCCCCACGTTCACTGTTCGCTCAGTGGTAAACGCCAGAAAGACCTTTCTGACACACAGTCATGACCTTGTCTGCGCTTTTGTTTCCTTTCCCACCGTCAACTGAAACAGTTGTATAAACGTCCACCCGCATAGGCATTACTGCATAATTACATAATTATTTGCTATTGCTTTACATTACTTTTTACTATATGTTTATTATAGTATATGTGACCTACCTTACCCACTTTATGATGTACATTTTATATACACTATGTACAGTTGATGCACAGTTTATGTACAATTTATGTACACTATGCACAATGGATACATACACAGCCCCCCCCCCCCTTATTATATGTAATGAATGTTGTACTTAATGTGTATAGTGTCTGCCTCCAACATTTGTTAAGTGTTTTATGTTAGTCTTCATTGAGAGCACAGACAGAATCAAATTCCTTGTGTGTGTAAACATAATTGCCGAATAAAACCCAATTCTGATTCTGATTCTTTCACACATTCACAGCCACGTGTGTTTATGAGCAGGCAAACAGAACGGCCGTAAACATTAACTTAGCTACAGGGCATACATAGACACTTGTTGAAATAAAACATGATAAAGTGTATTACATAACTCTTCACAACCACTGAACTTGTCCACATTTTTTCTGGACAGAAAGCATGGTGGTAGCAAAATGCTGAGTATGACATTTGGTCTCTTGATTGCTTCTCACATTAACAATGTCCTTATCCATTGCTGGCTTTTAGCATTTTCCTTTCTTGAATTTTTTAATTGATGGATATTATGTCATTCCATATTATGTATGGAATTTTTAAAACTCAAACCCAGAACTTTGTTTCTGATTTATTTTGCTAACTGCAAATAAATTTGCAAATCTATTAAGTGTAGATTCATTACATAAAACATAAACACACGAATACATCGAGTTAGAGTTTGAATAAGTAGTAACACTGAAGTGCCTTATTTCCTTTTCTCATATTAAGACTCCACATCTGTTCTGAAGTGTACTGAATCACTGTCTCTGAACCACTTCCACAGGTATAGTGAAAAGCAGGCAGTCAGCAGAGACGGATGCTGAAACATGTCTGGGGTAAAGAAGGAAGATTCAGCCAGTGGTGCGAGTGTGGTGAATGGTGGCGGACCTGTGTACGAGGATAAAGAGGAAAAGGACAATGTCAGGTGATGCTGTCTTTAACAAATTATCAATACTGACATAAATGGATGAAGTAGAATTACCATGGTGGTGTTACTGTAATAATGGAATATGAAGAACTTTTCACAATTATAGTGTAATAGTTATATATAATGAAGGACTCTGAGCCACTGTGAACTCCAGGTAAAACAGAATTTTGGGATTCACATTTGGCACTATACATTGCGCACAAAGTTTGAGATATGAGGTACGTGCTGTTCAATTTAGTGTCTGCTGCTAAGCATCTAGTTGTAATATTCAAACACTGCATCATTTCATGCTGTAGGTTTGGCATTGTAGTGCAGGGTAACATCTAAATTACAAATGTTCCTCTACCCTGGGCTAAAACAGGGTTTAGAACGATAATAATGTGAGGTCCAAAGCAGTGTAAAAAAAAAAAAAAAAAAAAAAAAAACACTTGGCATTGCTAATGTTATACTTGCCTGGTTTGTAATGATACCACTACTTTTTGATAATCATAATTTTATTTCTACTTACTGCTATTTCAAATACAGGTTCAGAGTGAGCATCGATGCTTCCTTGTTTATGTGGTGCATTGTGGGATTTTTAGGGAGTGAAAGTTTCAGTGTACTGGAAGGAATTTGCAATTGACACAGCCCTTAAAATTACTGACTCCCTGATCAGTGCTGTGACTACAGAACTGTAGACATTGTATCAAAGCAGCTTTACAGAACATAATTGTTATGTAAATATAATTACATATATCCCCGTTTATCCCTAAGTCTGAGGTGACTGGTAAGGAAAAAGACCCTCAGGTGGTATAAGGATGAAACCTTGAAAGGAACCAGACTCAAAAAGGAACCCAACCTCATTTGGGTGACACCAGAGAGTGATTTAGCAATGATTCTAAACATTGCAGAGTGTGATTATAAATAATGTCCTTTCTATAGTCGTACACACTCAGTTTGGAATTGTGTAACCATGTGCTACTCAGCAATTTCTAAATTATCTCATCATCATTAATTCACTATAGATTCATGTTCTACATAGTACCCATATTACTCTTTCTCTGATGTGTGTATGCATGGACAAATGTTTATTTAGCTAAGATTATTTTATATCATCCTTATGAAGCTGCTTTCCTTACAGACCTGAAGATCTCTCTGAGCTGCTGGCTGCAGGAACCAAGGTAGTTCATGAGCAAGCCGAGAACACGCAGTTTGTCAAAGATTTCCTTCATGGACGGATACGCAAAGAACTCTTTAAGGTTAGACATGCTAGAAAACAAAATCAGTCGTCTGTATTTAATTTACAGCATGAATTCTGTGAAAGCTGGACTTGCAGTCGATCATCTGGTGCACTCACTCTCTCTCACACACACACTCACACACCACACACTCATTCTTCAGACCAAACTGTTTCATAAAGTGTCTAAAGTATCTCTTTAATCGCAGCTTGGTGCTGTGGCACTCTACTACACCTATTCAGCCATGGAGGAAGAGATTGAAAAAAACAAGGATCATCCACACTTTGCACCTCTTTACTTCCCCAATGAGCTTCACCGGCATGAGGCCTTGGCTCGGGATCTTGAGTACTTCTATGGCGAGGACTGGCAGAGTCAGATCAGCTGCTCTCCTGCCACTCAGCGCTATGTAGAGCGCATTCATGAAATAAGTCGTGAAGATCCTGTGCTGCTGGTGGCTCATGCATACACGCGCTACATGGGTGACCTCTCAGGGGGTCAGGTGTTGAAGAAAGTGGCCCAGCGTGCCCTCAAGCTGCCCCCTACAGGAGAGGGAGTCTTCTTCTATCAGTTTGACAGCATCCACAGCAACAAAGCCTTTAAGCAGCTGTACCGTAGCCGAATGAACGAGCTGGATCTCGATGCCAGCACTAAGGACAGGCTTGTTCAGGAGGCTGTGCAGGCCTTCCAGTTCAATATGGAGGTATGAAGCAGAAAAGAATCACTTTGTTGTCCAAAATGTTAGAATTCATGTCTGGTTAGTTTTGGTACCAAATCATTGGCCATCTTCTATGACATTTGTCTTGAGTTGGCTCAAAGATATAACAAATATATGAATAAGGAACCAGAAGTGGGATTTGCATACACATCTTATAGTTAATTTTAAAATATTTTAGACTGCATTCACACCTGCAGTAATGGAGTCCACCTCTCTGGGAGTCTTCAGGATCTTGCAGATGGCAGTCAAAGGGGCATTCTGGACTTCTGTAATATACTTTTAAGAGTGACATACAGTAAACAAATTAACACCCAGTTTTTAATTTTTATAAATTTAATTTGAAAGTGTGTTCCCTAGTCCAGTGCCAGGGTACTGTTCTGGCAGTGATCCCAGCAGGGAACCAACTCAGACACTGAGGGTTTAACTCTCAGTGCTGGTTTCAAACCAGCAAAAGACTGGGAGTTGCATCAGGAAGTAATCATGCAGGTAAAAACCTGTGCTAAAACTGAAACATGCAGATCAAATGATCACGGAGCAGCCAAAGGACTGCAATAAGTTTGAAAGAGTGGTGAGATTTGTAATCATGTATGTGAACAGAGCACAATTTTGTGGTTGATTTTTGAATTGAGTAATGAAAGTACTCTTAATGAGGGTTGGTACATTACACTGACAAGAGGCACAGCAGTGTGAGTGGGGTAATCATTGTCGCCAGAGTGCAGTGATTGTAAAGAGCAAGCATTGTCTAACAGAGACAGTGATGAAATGCACAGATGCACTTTCCAACAGGAAAACCAGAGTTTTATCAGTGTTCGAGTGATTTAATCAATGTGAGGTTTACTATTACTGAAGCACATTAGCATATGTTAAAATAACGTTCCTACCGTCTGTTTAATTCTGTGTTCATCATAGGTTTTCAATGAGCTGGAGGAACTGGGGAAGACGATTCAGGAAGATGTTCTGGATGGAGGACCCATCCACACCCACATGCAAGGAGACATCAGTAAATGTCCATACTACGCTGCCAAAATGGGTAAGCCTGACCTAAATGCTCGTCTTCAAAAATATTCTGGAAATAAAGGCTTGGTTATGCTTGCTAATTTCTTGGTGGTCTTCATGTTTGTCTCTCTTTCTTGCTGTAGCTGCCAGCGGAGGATCAGCATATGTTTATCAGATAGCTGCAGCGCTCTTCAGAAACCCCACAGGCCAGGTGCTGTTAGCTGCATGGATCGCTGCTCTTGCTGGATTGGTAGCTTGGTACCTCATATGATTCCTTCATGTCCATGGAATTGTAGAGTTGAATGTTTATGCTGACGGAGTTCCTTCCCCTTACCAGTATCTTAATCAATCGCTAAATGCTAAAGCTGATTTTCTCAGATGATGAAAGAGGAACTTCTATCACCAACCTCACAAGAGTAGGATGATGGTTTGGGACTAATAGACAAATACAAAGTTTAATTTCTTATTCGTATAGACTTTAGAAATATTTTCACATGGAGGATCTGTGCTGCAGAGAGAAATGCATCTAGAGTCAGGTGAGCTCACAGGTTTACATACACCTTGCAGAATCTGCAAAACGTTAAATCTGAACGTAAATGTAAACGTAAATATCGTGTGAAGCTTCTGAAGGACAGTACAGAATGGAAAAAACAAAACAATATGATCATCCTATTCAAAGGTCAACAGCCCCAGGCTCTTGTAGCCATCTTTAGCATCAGTAAATATTTGTCCTCATACTGAAACATGATCACAGCATAATATAATCAATGCTGGAAAAGGGCCAAATATACAGAAGATGCAGGAAAATTGAAGAATGCTGCTTGACCTGCATGGTATTTCTGAAGAACTTCGGGCTGTATAACTCAAACAAGGTACTCATGAAGATCTATCAAAAAGTGTAAATGCTGATATTACTGTGTTTTGAGGCACATGTTGCAGATTCTGGAAGGTGTATGTAAACTTAAATGTAACTATTTTATACTGTATTAATACTATTATAATAGCTGTTTTGTGATGTGTTAAATTCAGTTCAGAATATCAAGTCAACATTTATGCCCTGGCATAAATGGCATGCTTGTGATCCTCATTTCTGCATGCCTGTGAAATGAAAGGCTGCAGCTGCACCAGTCCTGTGTGTGGATGAGATTAAAGACAACTGATCTATAATCATTACACAAGACTTTTCACAGAGCTCCTACATGGAGCACTATATGAGGAGGTCCATAAGAATTAGGACATTGTTTAGGCCAGGACCTGCTCTCTTCCGTAATACAAGTATTGCTACTACCACTATCAAATCAGTTCTTGATTCAGTAAGCAGTTGTTCTGACAGTTTTATATATATACACAAGTGTCACATGGTTTCTTTTTGCACCATTGTGGTGCAACACAATGATTTCATGAATGTCATGGGATTAGATTCTGAGAAGTACTGAAATAAAAGAGAAGTACAGAAAAAAAGTTTACAAATATTTGTAAAAGGCTTTTTCTTCCTAACCTGATAAATTAGCGGAACGCAATTTTCTCTGATGTTATGTACTGATTTTATCAGTGGCAGGTTTTAAGTGTAAAGTAATGCACCATATATTACCTACTAAAAACTATTTAAAATGGTGTTAAGTGTTGTGAAGTTACTAACATTTTTCAAATTGCAATAACATTAGATATACCAATTCAGAATCTCAATGCTAAGCAATGAAAGGAAAACCAGCTTAAATGCACTTAATAAGCTCCTACACATTTGTGAAAATTCAGGGTCAGGTTGTAAGCGCGGCATGTATTAATATTTGCACAAAGCAGTTTCTTGATGGTTTAAGTTCTGCCTCATTTGCACTCTCATATTGAATATGCACAGTAGATTATTTCCTAGATTTAATAGTTTGGTCTTATCTCCTAATAAATATGTTAGAGTAAAATTACAATTTTGACACTGAATAAGTGGTTATTATACTTTCCTGGACCCAAAGAACATTTTTTTCTGTCATTTAAGTGCTAGCAGAATTTGGATTTTATTTTCTTTTTTTTTTTTGCAAAGAATTCAGACTAACAATAGAATTCAGGCTACGTTTACCAAAATCACTACAGTAGCAGGCTGTATAGCCCAGAAGAGGCTTTGCATAGCAGCTGGTGTTTGAGAAATGCACATAGAATGTTATGTGAAATTTGCTGTGTGTTTTAACAGATGCCACAGACAGGCAAACTTAAAACATTGATAGTTTAATACACACACAATTTGTAATACCAAAATGAGAGTCCAGATTCAAATGGCTTTATTCATTCATTGTTACTTAATGCACCTTTAAATCAGGACTATACTAGAGGAGCAGCTTAACAGTACAATTATCTTAGGATTAGTAACTGTTTTTGTTTATAGTTCTGTCTGTTTGCACAAATGTGTTCTTTGTACCTTCCCACTATGTGATCTTTTTAGACTAATAAACACTTAATCCAACACATTTGACTTGTGATGTTCCTGTTTGTTAAATGTCCTCTTTTATTTACTTTAAGATTTACTTTAATTTACTTTTAAGATCATAAAATTTTGACTTCTTTTTAAACATTCTTCAACGTTTAAATAACAGCTAATGAGGCACAGCAGCAGTTACTGTTACACTCTTGTCTTTGAAGATGAATGGGCACTCACCCCATCTGTGCAGAGAGAAATCTCAGAATTTATCTGAAAAATCACACCTAACTAGCACAGAGTTAAAGCACAGGTTATGGAACACAGGGTAGGAACAGTGCATACAACATTTGAAACAAAACATTGCAACGTAAAATTCATTCATTCTTCTGCAAGTCAGAAATTTCTGTTCATTTGTTGAGATCTCTGAATGCCTTCCACAGACTAAACCACACTGCACGCAAAGCTAGTGAGATCACCTTCAGTGTGGATCAGCAGGGTCCTTTCAGAAATCAGCATATTTCATAAGGTCTGTATGGAAATGGTGGATGCAGACCCGAGTGTCATGCCGGGGTTGTCTGCTTGGTTGTCTTTTCTGTGTCCAGCAGGTGGTCATAGCAGCTGCCCTGTGTTACTGGTGTCTCAGTTTCCTGTAGATCTTTTACCTGAGGAAGTTAACATTAGTATGAATAAGAGTGCAACAGCAAAAGGGTTCTAGATTTAGGTAGCCATTTAGGTGGTTTTGTTTAACCCTCTGGGGTCTGCATTTTTGAGAAAGCAACGTTTATGCATGGTTAGTGAAAAACTAAAATTATTATGTCTCTGAATTAAGGCCATAAAACACATACAGAACATTTGTTCACAAGACTTTTGAGGACAGGAGACTTTCTTCAAAATGATGTGAAAATCATTATCTTCATTCATTCTCAGAAAACAATATATTGATTTAAATTTTGAGAGACAGTTTTTGTTTAGAATTGCTGTATGAATGATCATAATGCCATGATTCACACCTGGGAAGACAAAGGCCCACATAATGAGATGCATAATGAGCTTTCCAGTCAGGTGTGTGAATGAGAGGGAATTGCTACAACTTAGGAATGTGAGGACAAAAGAAAGTTATATATGACTTTCTTGTGCAAGCCACAGTCCTAATCGACAATTAGAACAGTAGTTAGCGGTTACCAGCTGATAAATGCATCACTGATAAGAATGGATACACGTATATGTCTACTGATTGGTCACTTCTCTGTGACATTTACAACTTATCTGATATATTTACAGCTCAGACAAACGTGAACATGTATATCCTCTGCTGGCTCCAGACACTTTAAAATGCAAACGTTCGTCATCCGAGTCACCATCTGAAGTGCTTCTTAATCCGTGTAGCGTGCCAAAACACGCAAAAAATAAGTAAATTCTATGATAAAGCTTGACGTTTTGTGTCAGCTTTTCGGGGGCTTGTACATGATTACCTGGCTCACCTCTGATTATTTCCATATGAACAGAGCTCTCAGTGTGAGGTGGGATCTCATTAGCGATAATGAGGTGATACAGGAGAAACTGTACCTCTTCTAACTTTCATACAGATTATTTAATCAGAGTTTCGATTTAAATTGTTTTTTAATTATTTAAAATGATTTAAAAGTACACATTTTAAGCTTTCTATACATATAATTATTATGCCTGTGAGGTAAGTAATCACTGAGATTTAGGCTGTTTTATTTGTGTCTGTAAAGAGAGATGACAGAGACAGAAAAGGCAGAGAGCACACCCTGTCTTTATTTTATATAAGCACAAGATTTTGTTGTTATTATGAGTGTATACAAATAAAAGTAGACCCTCTACTCGAATGGTGTGTTGCTTGTACCTGTACGATCAAAAATGACAGAGCTTTTTAAACTAATTTCGGTGTTATCGTTAAAACATGCCACAAAACGTGCCGGCACGTTTGCCGACCCCAGGGGGTTAATGTGCAACAGTCACAAAACAAGATAACACTCATGTTACAGCAGCTATAAACATTCCTTTTTTTAACCAATCATTTTTTCTTCTCTTTTTAAGTTCAGACAAAAAAAAAATAGCTGGTCACATACTGTAACTGAGAAAGGGTAAAAGCACAACCTCCTGTGCACGTGTTTGTGTGAGGTGTTCACCTGTAGTGGTTGTAGTGACTCCATTTACAGTTCCCTCGACATCTACTTCATCTTCAGCGTAGCTCATAATGAGGGCACGCTGTCTATCAGTT
Source organism: Bagroides melapterus (assembly GCA_028566695.1). NCBI lineage: Eukaryota > Metazoa > Chordata > Actinopteri > Siluriformes > Bagridae > Bagroides > Bagroides melapterus. The sequence continues at coordinate 10,982,948 of JAOTRN010000025.1, read as the reverse complement.
AGCATCCTACACAGCAGCAAAATAAAGGTTTACTCCATCAGTGAAAAGATTTAAACTGATTACTCAAAGAATAGATTAACAATTATTAACATATTAACTGATTATGAACAATTAAGTATATAAAAGTGTCATACTTGGGGACTTTAATCTTGATGTGGATGTAATGATCACCATAACCATAGCCACTGACACGTGGGATTCCCTTTCCTGAAAGCCTGATCTTCTGATCAGGCTGGACACCAGAAGGAATCTGAACAACATTCAGGGTTAGACACCGTTCTAATCCACCTGAAGTACAAATCTCCCAACCATTTTTCTGCACAGAAGAACTAACTCACAGAAAGATTGACTGTCTCATACAGTCCTTGTGCTCGCACTGTGCCTCCCAGGATGGCCTGAGCCACTGAAACCTGAACGTCTGAGTGGATATCTGCTCCATCTCGCCTGAACACAGGACTCTTCTGGACCTGTAGACCAACAAAGCTAGACATTAAACCCAACCAAATTCTAACAGAAACAAATCCGATAAAGCACTCTAATAACGCATGTCAAACACAAGGACTTTTGCTGTAATTTGAAGGAATAACACCAGGATGTGCTTTTATAAGAAACTAAATCAGATCTGGGTAGCACATCGTTTCCATTTAACAGCATGTCCAATTGTTATTTATTCCTTAGTTAACAGGTGTTCATTTGGTTTACACACCTTGGTGCAGTCTCTCTCAACATTTCAGATACTTGTATAATCTTTACTTATTTTGCAATAAAAAAAACTACAATACTTTCCAGTTAGCAATAACTAACTTTTCTGCATTGTCCTTTGGTGCCAAACTGATATCTAAATAAAATAAAAAATTACATCAGTTCACAACTCACCCTGAATGTGAAAAAGATCTCTTTATTTCCCACAAGCATCCTGATGGTCTGCCCATCTTCAATACCTGTGAAACAAACCACACAAGTGTCAAACCACAAGCTTCTGATCTCACAGAAACAGGTCATCCCTGATTTGCATGGACAAACTTGAATATAATTAGCAATTTCCATCTGACTGAAATTTGCCATCTCACAATCTGGCACCAGTATCACTGATATGATTTCTGTGTTTAAGACACATGGCCTCACAACTGCAAATTTGCAGTCAGATGCTTTGGGAATAAAAGTAATTAAATCTGTGTCAACACTAATGTGGATCTGAAAACACAATATTACACACTATTTTTCAGCTTCAATCAAACATTCGCAGGGACTGTTCAATATGATCACCATGTGTGGATGAAGGCTTCTGTCACAGTCCTCAGATTATCACATGATTCCTGCTCCAGCACACCCAAACTAGTCCATTTTGTTGTTTCTAATTGAAGAGAGTCATGTTCAAGAGAAACTTGGTTTCTGGATTTTATATTCAATTCTGTAAAACAGCTCACATCCCCCTGTGCACCGCAATAAACCTCCTGGCAGAAACTTTTTCTTGTCGTCTACTTTATTTCATGTAAATGAATCAGTATTGGTCAGGCAGGTGATTGGGGATTAGGGAGTTAACTGGAACAGAATTTCAGGATAGAGCTACATATTTGCATGTGATTGTTCACTTTAGGTGAATGACTTACCAGCAGGAACAGGAACCATGACGGTGCGTCTCTGCTTGCTCTGACCCGTTCCTTTACACGCTATGCAAGGGGAGGTGATAACTGAGCCTCGGCCACCACACCGCCGACAGGTAGAGCGCATCACAAATGGCCCAGTGTTTACAGTTTCCTGAAGGGACACAGAGGTCATGTATAGGTTAATACATCAGTCTGGAGTTCTGTTTGTAACTCATGTTTAATTTGACTATAGATTACCATTCCTGTGCCGTTGCAGTGGTGGCAGTGCTCAATCTTAGAACCTGGCTCATGGCCTTTGCCATCACATCGCTGACAGGTGGCCTCAATGTTCATTGTAACTTCCTTGTTCATACCTTTAGCAGCTTGTGCAAATGTCAGCTCTATCACGTACTGAAAAAAACAAAACAAAACAAAACAAAAAACCCAGATGGAACAGATTAAACTGCTTAAGAGAAATGAAATTGCATTCCATCACACTACTGCAAAGCTTAAGCTATACACTCCCATCTGAAGGAGTTGGAACAGCAAGGCCAAGTCTTTTGTTTTGCTATAGACTGCTTTCAAACCCAAATATATTCAAACAAAAAATATGACTAATATGGGTCTCCTTCAATTTCCTGAGCCCAGAAGAAGTCAGCTACAAAAGAGCCCAAGAAAATTCAGTACCCAAATTCAGGGCACAAAGTTTGCCAACAGGGATATAGGTAGAGAACCACATGTGAACTACATGAAATCTCTCTCTTTTAAAAATTACCAGAATTTATATCTGTATAACCGATGTCTTTATGATTTACCCTGCAGGAAACACTGGGGTGGTTTTCACACTGGGCATGTTTGCTGTGGCCTGAATCTGAGACTGATTGTTTCCAGCGCCTCCTTTAGTGTTGGTCTGGTTTGAGACTTACTGGATTCTGTTGAACCTTGGACATTTGTGTTTGTTTTAGATTGTCACAAATGCACATGGATCATCACAAATGCACATTTTTATTTATTTATTTTTTGGTGCTATTATACATTTTGATTCTTGTTGGATCAAATGATCACTTTTAATGAATTGGTTAAAAAACAAATACAAAACAGTTGCCAAACTGCCTCCTGGCTCAGTAATTTTGACAGATATAGTGACTTTGAAGAGGAATAGGTTTACATTTCTACAGTAAAATGAATTTTTCACAATATATATCAGAATATTTTGTGCAAGAAATGTCTCAGAGTGACACTATTTAATTGTTTCAGAAAACTATATAGTCCATATTTTGCTCCGTCCAATTGAATGTAGGATTGTTAAGAAGACACCATGTTGCCACAAATGACAGAAGCAACACTTCTGATTTCAGACAAAAAAAAATGTGTTCTACTAAAAAAATCTGTTTCTACTACTCTTCTGAACGCTCATTATTTAAAGCATTATTGAGGAAAGAAAATCTCTAATTTTAAAAAAGGTGCCTGACCTTTTTAATGTCATGACAAAAAACAATTTATTTACTTTTTTGTTTATGTATTTTAAAATAAAAAATATATTTCTTTCTTTTTAATTTTTTTTACATTTTTGTTTCAATTTATACATTTTTAGGTTAAAAGAAACCTACAATATAGCAAAAGATGCAGAGACCCCTCCTGTTCAGTACTGCATTGTGCTTTCTGGTCCACAAGACAGCCTTCACGCTACCAACGCTTCTTGTAAACCCTGCTCTTATATTTTGATCAATAACCTCTGAAAACAGTGCTGTGGTATAATAAATTAAAATAAGAGTCCTTCTCATTTTCAATATCATCTAGTCTCTTTTTGATCCACATCTGTTCCCTGTTCATCAGCGTTTAAACTCACCTCCTGTGCCTGATCAAAGATGCCATTGAAGTCCCCAAAGCCTCGAGCTCCAGAAAATTCCCCAAATATCTTGCGGAAGAGTTCGTCAGGGTCCACTCTGGTACCGCTGCTCCAGTACTGCTGCTGACCCCCACTAGCTCCATCTCTGCCCGCCTCAAAGCCAGCTGAGCCATACACATCATACTGCTTCCTTTTCATCTCATCACCAAGCACCTAGAACAAGACCAGACACCGAGGATCAGATAAATGTGTCTCACATCATGCTCAAAGACTATGAATTTACAATAATACCTCATAGGCTTCAGCCAGCTGTGCAAATTTCTCTTTGGCCTGTGGGTCATCTTTGTTTGTGTCTGGATGATATTTCTTTGCCATCTAAAAAAAGTAAACCACATTCCATCAGAAAGAGGGGAAAAAAAACACAACACTATGGTGGTTTATGTTCATTATCATTACTGAATCAAATAATCAAATGTTTCACCTTCATTTCATTTCACATTTGTATAAATAAACATAACACTTGTGACTGCTGTTAAAGAAAACCTGTATCTACTCATTTAACTTGTCACAATATAGGATTGAAACGTTCCAGTATTTTAAATGTAAGCATGATCTGTCACTTACCACAGAGTTTTTCAAAATGTTGTATTGGGAAAGAACATTTAAACAAAATACACTTGTAATGAAATCTAAAAGCAGGAATTAAATAAACATTTATATTGTAAGAAAAACAGAGAGGATTAAAATCTGTTTCCTGGATAGAATGAATCTTTGCTTGGAACAAAAACAAACAAACAAACAAAAAGGCTTTAGGAGTTTCACCACAGACACTACAAAATCTTTTAGCATTTTACTTTTTTCCGCTCCAGGGATTAGTAAAATGCAACAACTTTCCCTACAGTTTTTCCCCATTCTTTACTCCTAGGAGTATAGCAGTTATTGTTCAGAACTCGAAACAGACATATTCAATGATATACACAAAATCATGTATGGAAAAGCCTCAAGGGCAGATTTATTTTGTGACTTTTTTTGTTTTTAGGATGACATCTCTCCCATTAGGCCTGCACAATTAATTGTTTGTAAACCGAAATCGCAATTTGAAAGGGTGCATTTTTCAAATAGCAAGAGCTGCGATTATTTCGATTAAGGACTATCAAATATGGTAACAAGGATATACGTACTTTTTGGCAGTTTGCGTCATGCGCATATTACGTCTTCATGCGCATATTACCTTTGATGCAGTTTAAGCAGTTTAGTCAAATGACCTTAAATGTCATGAAAAAAAGGCGGAAATAAAATAAATGGCGGACCCACTCACGAGGACAGCATCAAGCGCAATTTATTAAATACATGAAACAAGCTTTAAACAGCAAAAACGATTGCTGTCTTTGTTTCAAACTTAATGTAGGTGATGGTCCGTGTTTTAATGATGTAAAATTGTTTACAGTGTGTTTGGGTTCTTAAAAGTGATTTTTTATATAATTGTTAATTTAATTTTATTTAAGATACTGTAGTTATTTTCTTAATTTGTCATGACAGATGTTTACATCATGACATCTTTTTTTAAAAAATGGCAACAGTGTTTAAGAGGTTTTAATTAAACGGTAGCACAGTGTAGCATACATTGTGATTATGCTTGGTCTTTCTTTGGTGCTGTTAAAACCACCACAGTAAACCTGTAGCTCTTTTATGAAATAGTAGTAACTCGCATTTTAAATCGCAAATTGCAATTTTGATCAGAAAAATCGCAATTAGATTTTTTCTCCAAATCGTGCAGCCCTATCTCCCATACACAAACCATTTTATCAGTAAAAGCCAAATGAATAGAAACAGGTAGAATATATCAAATTTCATTTTGTCCTTAACAGAACCAGCTAAAAGTACATGACAACTTTGCTAGTGTCTCCTATAACAGTGGTACGAGTGAACTGTAAAGCCTAAACTGCACAATAATCTAAAATGAACATTTCAAAAGTTTTTGTATGAAAGTTAAAAGTGTATGATGTTGAACAAAAAAGGAAAAATGCAGATCCAAAAACAGATGTAAAAGATCTTAAGGTGATTAGAGAAAAAGTGATTAAAGATGTTGAGCTGTTGGCCTCAGTTGGTAATCGCGCTCATGCTACAGATGCAATGGGCAGAGATTTTAAGTCTTACTTGGTAATATGCTTTCTTGATTTCTTTCTGGGATGCTGTTCGCGGTACACCGAGAATCTGGTAAAAGTCCTGTTTATTTCTGGCAGCGGCATTAACATGAAAAGACAGTCTCGGAAGGACATGATGAGTTCCACCTGCAGCCACAAGCCATAAAAACAGTGAAGTAAGAAACTAATTAAACAAGGGAAAAAATAAACAAGGGAAAATTAAATGATAAAATCCCTATTTGGCATTATAGGAACAATAATTTGTTGAATGTGTGTGCGAGTCGATTATCACTATTTCGGTCTTAATGCAGGAAAGAAACACCGGCTCGCATTATGCTGAGGTCAGGTTCATCATCCAAGTTTCTAATAACACAAACGCTCAGGTCAGCTTTACGTCAGAAGCTAACATAACATGTTATTTTAAACATTCAAATCGTTCACGGGAGTTAAGCGACAAATTTCAATGACTTCAACAATCTATGAACTTTCTGTGATAACAAGAAACGAGTTCAACTCGCTGGGTCCTACATGTCTGTTCTGCCTCTAACACTCAGCTATTAGCATTTCGCTTAGCTAAAGCCTTACTGCTCACCTAACAGGCCTGTCAATGTCACCACTTTTCCCGTTCCGTTTCCAACTCTGCTGCCCGCCGAACAAAAAACGGCGCCGCCGAATTTCGCCAAAGCTCCATTAGGCCTGGAGACGAAAGAGCTACAAGTCCGGACATTAGAGGACACGGTGACTGTCACCCAACGTGCCGCACTCCAAGCTGCGGAGGACGCCATCACTATTACCGTAGACGCACAATCGCGGTACAAACTGCGCATGCGCGGTACACATTGCGCACGCGCAAGTAGTGACGGCCGCATTCGAAACACTGTTTCTTCTGGTGTATATATTTGCAAAGAATATGCAGCGACCTCAATATATTGGCCAACATGCACAGGGGAGGACAAAACTGAGGCGCTTTGGGATGATACTATGTCTTTTATATGCGAAATGAGAAAATTGTAAATGTGTTCATAATTTTGGGCTTTTGTTTTCAAAAAATATATCAAACAGGTCAGTTTTGACCTGGAAAACAAAAGTTGTTATTTTATGCCACAGTTCAAAAAATATAACTGGTTTCAAAAAGTGACTATAT
>JAOTRN010000025.1:10947162-10970378 GCA_028566695.1 Bagroides melapterus | reverse complement strand
ATAAGAATAAAATTAATAATAATAATAATAATAATTATTATTATTATTATTATTATTATTATTATATATAAGAATAAAATTAATAATAATATCTGTCAAAATATTAAAAACTTGGATTCGATTTATTAAATATTTATGATTTATAAATATATATGAAATGACTCAAGACTCGACTTGGACTTGTGACAAAAGACTCCAGACTTGACTCGGACTCCAGCTGAAAGACTTCAGACTTGACTCAGACTTCAGATGAGAGGCTTGTGAACATCTCTGCATGAAATGAGCACAAAATGTGTAGCAATAGGTTTATTAATATTAGATTTGTTATCGTAGAAAATACCACACAATACCTTGTACCAATATTTGCAATAAAGCACCCCTCATCCTGAATGTATACAAACTTTTGCACAGTGTGTTAATTTATTTCTAGACTAATAATATAAAGGCAGTGAAGTTACCTTGTAGGAATGATAGGTTTCTTTTTTAAAACTCATTCACATTATTTCATTGGTTTTTATCACATGGTAGTAAAAGAGACAGTGAAGATATTAATGTATTACACTTAGAGAAGTAAAGAAAACACAAAGATGTCAGTAAATCAATAAGACATGAACATATAATAAAATGTTCTCTTTTTCTTCCTCCGATTCTGCAGGTAAAGGTATGGCGTTTGTGTGATCCTGGTCAGGAGCAGCCTTTAAGTGCTAATGCTTCTTTAAATCCTGGTGAGGGAAAACTGGAGCTGCTGCTTTTCCATCCCACTGCTGCAGGCTTGCTGGCGGTTGGCTCTGGCAGGGGCGTCCAGGTCTGGGATACCAGCAGAGACAAAGCCCTGGCAGGTACACTCTCTATACGCACACACACATGCACACACACACACACATACATACATACATAAATAAATACCACACACACACACACATACGACTTATGGCCTCAGACCTCAGTATGTTAATTTATGTTGTCATTACTAAAAACTAGTCAAGTTAACAGCAGCACATAAGCATTGTGTCTCTGTCCCCACTGTTCTCGACTGTCTTGTTTCTGTTCTTTCTGTATGTGTAATTTGTCCTTGTTTTGATTGGTGTAGCCTCTGGTTGTTTCCAGGGCTGAATGTACAGTCCTCTGGGGTCTAAGCTGGAGCAGGTGAGGCAAAAGATTGAAGCCTAGAGGCTGTTTGATCCTGGCACCATGATGGCTGCCGCTCACTGCTGCCACCTACTGGCCCTCCATCTCTCACCACTTTCTTTTGACACCATTCCTTATAATGTGTGGAACTCTCACATTGTATGTGCTTATTTTTATGTGATGTTTTCTTACAGACTTTGTTTTGATATTCAGTAATTAAAGTTGATTGCCAAGTCAACGTGTCACTCAAGTGTTTGAACAATTCACTTATTTTGAGTGTGCTTGCCTAGGCCCTCTTAGACTAATGAGATGTGGCCTGCCATATATATTTTAACTCACATTCCATAACACGCATTTGCCAGCCTGTGTTCACCATGCACCTTCATTCCTGCTGTTTAATATTTTGTGTCTTTCTGATCTGTCTGATGTTTGTATATGTGTGCACCTTTTCTTTTAGCTGCGACATCTATGAAACAAACTGATATGATTTTTCAGATTCAGTGACAGTGTTCAGTCAACTGACCTGATTAAAATGAGACCTATTTTTAGATAATTGTTTTTATGGATAACGTTAACATCTATCTTGACAATGATGGCTGCAGAAAGAATAGACTACATACACTATAATCTACTGAAACATGACAAATTCTTTACACCATGGCAGACAATACCCCTTAAAACCAATGTCACATCACCTATTTTCATTTATTTGGTTTAGTGTGAAGTTTATTCAATTTTATGAGATGTACATATTAAGAAATTTCTGGCAATAAAAAAAATGTTTGTGTTGGTTTTACTAGTGTAAGTGAAAAATCATGTCAGTTTCAGTTTGAAGTAACTACTGTATTACTTTTATTTACTAAGTGTGTGTGTGTGTGTGTGTGTGTGTGTGTGTGTTTGTCCATGAAAACAGTTTTGGAACAGCACAAAGAGCAGTTGCAGGGTCTGGCCTGGAAAGATGATGGCTCCCTACTGGCCTCCACCTGCAAGGTGAGTCATTGTCTTTGGAAGGAAGTCCAAAGGGTGGGGAATTTAACTTAATTTTGACACTGATATCTAACCAATCTAAGCATTGTAGGATCTAAGTCACAGGATCACAATAGCCAAAACCCAAAACAAAAACAATACAGCAACATAAAAATTAACATTAATCTATCCAGGATAAATGATTTCAGCCTGGATAAACACTAGCTACCAATAAAAGAAAAACATCCAGCATGTTTATCGTCCAAGATCAAAAGAAAGATAGAAATAATAACAGGGAAAATACAGCTATATTTCCTAATGTTTTTCTTCATGTTGTGCAGTGTATGTCTACAAAGGTACAATCAATCAGTTAGCTTCTGACCACAATAATATAGCGATTCAGATAAATATGAATTTAAAATAAATATGACATTAAATAGGTTATTGTATTTACTGTAGAAGTAAAGTGCAAGATTATGGACAACAGTAGCATTTGTAAACTGGAACAGTTAAGCTATGTAAATTGTGCATTATAAGTGTGTAAGATGTGAGAACTGTGTGAGGAGTGTTTTGTGGTGGTTGGTTTAGTTCAGAAGTGTGATAGTTGAGGAAAGGAAGTGATTCCTAAGGTAAACAGTCCTTGATTGGAATGCTTTTCAGGCATAATTTATTGTGGAATAATTGTGAACAATATATTGAGCAAAAATCACTGGAGTTTATTGTAAGACTCTGAGCAGTTGACATACCACACTGAGATGCAGTTTGTCGGAATACTTTCAGTGGTACATCAAGGTTAAGCAGTATTTGTGGAGATAGGTTAGTTTTCTTCAGGATCTAAAGTGCTATTGCCTAATTTTGCCAGTAGAGCTCACTAGAGTATCCATTTCCCAGGCAGCTCCCCTCAGCCCGCAAGTCAGTCTAGCCATATCTAGATCAGGTGATTACTCATTCCTACACACAAGAATGAAGAATCTTTCCTCTGTCACGTCCCTTAACCCTTAACCTTCTCTGATCTAGTGGCACTGTATCATGGCTGACCTTGTGCTCTGACTCAAGCTTCCTAACAAGCTGGAACCTTAAAAAAAAAAAAAAAAAAAAAGGAATTTTACTGTGCATAACTTGTATGTGACGTGTAGTAAAGGGCTAACTTAGAAAAAGTGATTAGTTTTTTCTTAATTATCTTAAAAGCCTAGAATAATACAAGACCTGTTGTGTAAGATTAATGGTGACTTTAATTAACACCGTTCATACTTAACAAGCAGGATAAAAGTCTTGAGCTCACAGCTTGTCTCCCCTTTGGCCCTGTGTCCGGCCTGTGCCCAATCCCACATGTCACCTCTACCATGCCCCTGCAGAGAATTCGCTTTAATCAGGCCTTCGCCTCACCTCATTTGTTGGCAAGTCATGGAATTACGACTTCTTTAATGTAGAAGAAAGATGCAGTAGGAGGTTTTACCTGGTCCAGTCTGTGATTAGTGCTTCATGAGTGACAGCATGTGACCCCTACATACAGCTTGCTTCAGTTCCACCATTTTGTGGAAGAACCATAAGGAAATAATAAATAAAGCATTCTATAAGGCTACAAATGCAAGTAAAGCATAGGAGTAATTGGATGGGAAAATAGAAAAAAATAACCTTTTGCATAAATCTGTACACCTCTTTATAATTAGGCATTTGACTGTGTTCAGAATGCACTACTGTATGAAAGTAATTATCATACAGCTGTCATCAATAAAATGATTCTGATTAACACCAAATAAAGATCAGCTGTTTCTGTAGGACTGTCTTCATGTCTTCTTGGTTTCTTCCAACTGCTGAAGCCATCATCTGCAAAAAGCAGATCATTCCTTGTATCTCACTGTATCTGAGTATTTTTATTTATACTCACCTCCTGATTAAAACATTTAAGAAAAATTTTGATGCACCATTAAACACAGTAAAGACAAAAACTTGCAAAGAGACTTGCAGCAAAATAAAAGGAGCTGCAGGAACATCTGATAAAATACTAATTATTCTCCACATTTGAGAACCACTCTGTAATGTTATAAATGCAGGAACGGAGGAAATGTCCTTACTACTTGCTTGGCCAAAAATGTTTTTGCAAGATAGTTTGGGAAAATATTGTCAAGTCATTATGTGCCATGCTGACAGACACTGAGTGTGTATCCCAAAACACTGAGTGGTTTAATTCAAAGGTTGCTTCAACAAAGTAATAATTTATGTCTGTTCACACTTAAGCAACTAAGTTATTTAAGTTTTTTTTTTTATTTTCTGTTTTTCACTTATTTTTACAATTTTACACTGAAGGTGAAAATGTTTCTTGAGATGATTTATCTTTGTTTATTTTATTTTTTTTTTACAAAATAAAACTTACCTTTTTCAAGTAGCTAGCTCACTAACATCAATGTTTTCTCACCTGTTACAGTTTATGATACACTGAACAGCACATTACGTTTTTAATAATTTTATTGAAGCCACCAAGTCATTGTTAGATTTATGGATTATTTATTTTATAATATGCTGTTAGATAACTACATAAAGGCTACTAGACCTGTGTGTTCCCTGTATATCTTTATACCACTGTTTTATTTGACTTGATTTGTCACGTGTGGATGTAACAAAAATACAAATATACTGTTATATTGTTAAGATATAGTTACAGCAGCTTTACAGCAGTTATTGTAAGGTCATTTGATTCAGTAAAACTTGACAGTTCTGTATTCACCCTGAATTACCCAGAATACTGTTCAGCCTGCTGTATTGAATGCGTACATGTCTAAAATATTTATACTATATGATATTGAAGAACTCGTAGAAATAGTTTACAGTTCAGGTTAAGAACAAATTTTAGAACTAATGATTAGCAGCTATAACCCCAATCTACCCATTGTTACCCATAATTTATTACTTGATTAAAACAAACAACTAAAAATTTTGCATGAAATTTTAATGCAGATTTTCAGTTAGAATTTTGCAAATACACAGCTTGACTATGCCAAGCATTAAACCATTGAACAGCATCTGCATAGCAGCTTGCCTTCTTTCAAACCACAGACTTTAGCAACAGAGGCGTCACTGCAGGCTGTTTTACATTAAGCAAACTACTTTATAATGCTGTGGCACTGTTTCTGTGTTAGATTAGAGATGTTAGAGATACGAGTTAATTTTAGGGCAGATAACTTCATTACTACAGTGCAGAAACCATATGTAACAGAAGGAAGTAAGAGCATTTGAAGATGGTGCTGCTGAAGGAGGTGGTGTTTGGCATTGGGAAGTCGAAATGCCTGGAATGAGGAGAAAGAAAAAAGAAATAGAAAAAAGAAATAGAAAAACAGGAAAGTAAGAGAAACATGACACTAGATCACAGACCAGCTCTAGAGGTTCTGTCCTTTGCTGTGCTGGATTGTAAGTGAACTGAATAGAACCTTCAGTGTCCCTCAAATCCTGCTTATTAAAGTAAATCAGCACTGCCAACATGTGTCTTTAATTTCAGGCAGTTTTGCCCCTATTCAAGTAAACATTGGGAGCACGTAAATTGGGTGCAGGCCAGAAAAAACGGCTCATGACAGGCTTCGTTTGGAGACACATATTTTATGGGCCATGTGCAAAGAGAGCACCTTTTGTACTCACACTACAATTTATTTTTTAACTGAGGACTGTTGAGAAGATATGGCTCAAGTGAGCTCATAGATGATTGTGTCTTTGTTAGGCTTTCTCATATGACTGGGAAAATGGAATAAACATATTTTATAGTCCTTCTGTGAGTTTAAGTGTGAGAGTTTTTTTATTCAACTATCACCAGTAATATTAAAAGCATCTGCCTAATATTATATAGGTCCCTCTTGGGTCAGCTCTGGCCTGTCAAGGCATGGACTCCTCTAGATCTCTCTGAAGTTGTGCCGTGGTATCAGGCAGCAAGACATTAGCAGTCTTGTAGTCCTGTAAGCTGTGAGATGGGGTCTCCATGAATCTGACATGTTTGCACTTCCCACAAAAGCTTGATTGGATTGAGGTCTAGGAAATAAGGCAACACCTTAAATGCCTTTGTCATGTTCTTCAAACCATTTCTGAACAGTTTTTGCAGTGTGGTATGGCTCATTAACCTGCTGAAAGAGGCCATTGTTGCCATTGGTCTGCAGCAATGCTTAGGTAGGTGGTACGTGTCAAATTAACCATGCAAATGAAAGGACCCAATGTTTTCAAGCAGAATGTTGCCCAGCTCATCACATTGCCTGGTGAATGGTGTATTTCCCACCAGTAATTTATTGAATGTTAAGTCTTTATTAACAGTATCAAGACTGCATTCCTGTAACAACTCCGCCAATCTTGAAATGAAAAGCTGCAGCATTTCAGTTTAACTAATGACTGGAATTTGTAAAGACGTAAGATATTTAAGATGTTTCATTTTCTATTTTGACACTGACACACTGTTTTGTTCACAAATATAAAATCTCATTCAGCTACATTTTACAGTTTACCATATTTCACTCTGTATTGGGATCGTGAATGAATACATTCTATGGGCATTTTACAGCTTACGTTTTTCACTTTTTACTATGCTGGTGACTTGGAGGCATCGCTGGGGATACATGTGTAGCTTTAATTTAGTTTTACTGCATTCCAATTTATTTGTATAGTCAGTTTAACAATAGACTTTGTCACATATCAGCAACAGAGAAACCCTCTTTTCACCCCTTAACCTCACTGCCTTAAAATCCATCTCCAAGAAAATGCATTTTTTTTCATTGGGTTGTTCGGATTGAAAGAGGTTAACAGGGTCAGTTGTTATGCTGATTAAATGTATACAGATTATAATGAAACCTACATTATAGGCTTGTAGACATGAACTTATGGCATGGTTATTAGGCTCTACAGGGCTCCCTGAGGGGCTAAGCTCATACTGAAGCTCCAGAGACTGAGCTCTCATGTCCCTGAGGCTACATAGCTTGTGGGTGGGCTGCCTGGTTTCCGGAAAGACCTTCTCTTTTGCCACACTTCTTTATAGACATCAAGTCAAACTCCATTTGCTCTCAGCCATAACAGCCTAGCAAAACACAACACCCATCATGTTTATTTGGTCATAAAAAGCCATGGTGAGGTCAAAAATAGATGTGTCCTTATCCGTTTAAACCGATTTTTGTCTCGTGTTTATGCTGTGCTCCTTTGAATAATTCTGCCTGGTTTTCCTCTAGCTGAGTCATTTCCATGATGGAAATCTCTTCTCTATTCTTCTCTCTGCTGATCTTTTCATGCTGCAATTGTAGCAGAAGGATTGTGTCAGTGGAGGATAAATGAGTTTGGAGTTTTTGCTTATTCAGGAGAGATAAATTCAGCTGGGCAGACACGGCTCCATGAAGCATATGTGTGTGTTTGCGTGTGTGTGGTTCCGTGATTGTGTGTGGGGTTGTATGTGTATGAGCGTTTTTGCGTGGTTGCATGTGTGCATGTGTTTGTGAATGCATGTGAGTATTTGTGTGTGGGTATGTGTGTGTGCGTGTGATTTCTGCACAACCCCACCCCCCCACCCACATGCTTCCTCACGCTTTCTCTTAAATATGAATAGGTATATTAGTAATTTTAAGTTCATTAGACCTCTACTCTGCAAAGTCTCAAATAAATTATATACGTTTTATTAGTAAGGTGAATCCAGATGAAGCTGTTTTACCAAAGAAAATTGTTGGCTTGATTTGGAGTTTGTTGAAGTTAGCAACTAACACCCAAATTCACAGGGTAAATATCAGCCAAGCATCTTGGATGGAGAAATTTTCATCCTCTCCAGCTGGCTTTTCTTGACTTCCCACCAGGTTTATTCCTGACCCCATGCTACATACATGTTACAGCTGAATTTATAGACATATTAAGAAATGAAATTTCAGGTTGCACATCATTTTTGCACTTGTGCGAGACATTGATTAGTGTTTTGGTGAGTAGTAGACAGGGCTGCACTGGTCATATCCTGTTTCTATTATCGCTCGTTTCTCCTCAAGCACCCGATACATCTTTTCTGATTGTCTCTCCTCATTAATGCTGCATGTAAGGGGTCAGTTGATGGTCACTGATTGTTTAGAAAGATGTGAATTATAGTCCAAGCTCTAGACTAAGTCTGACTAAGTCTGAGCCACATTTCAAAATGAATACAATCTTAACCAATTTCAAAAAAAGAGACCTCACATATAATTGCAGTGTTCTGGATCATCCTTCAGCCATCAAATTCCCCATACTGCAAGATCTACCAAGAATTGTTCCCACCACACACATTCAGATACATATGAAACCTGACCAATATTTTGTGTTTTTGCACAAGACCGTTAGCATGGCCTCCAAAATACAGGATGTAAGCTTGTAAATATTGAACAAGACCAAAATAAAATCATAGCTGACTCTTTCTTTGCTCAGTGAATCAGAAAGAATATCGTCTAGTGTGGAATTTTCTACATTTATTAAATCATGTCCTCACTGAGTATTGGTGCATGTATAAATATTGATTTATTTAACATGACTCAGTCCTGCATTAGTCATCATATTTGTGTATTTATATCATGAATTAAACTGTTATAATGCTTAGGTGTTTATCTGTGTTCTTTATTTTCTTCCCCAGGACAAAAACCTGCGCA
This sequence comes from Bagroides melapterus, assembly GCA_028566695.1. Taxonomy (NCBI): domain Eukaryota; kingdom Metazoa; phylum Chordata; class Actinopteri; order Siluriformes; family Bagridae; genus Bagroides; species Bagroides melapterus. Next base: position 10,961,670 of record JAOTRN010000025.1, on the reverse strand, counting down.
TCTTTGATCCAAGAGCACAGTTGACTGCAGTCCAGGTACTGTGCTTCACAACTGTTTTCACTTGAATATTACTTGACTATAACTCACCAGTAAGTGGGGTTTCAAAATATTTCTGTCTAAACTGCAGGCAGGCTGCAGTTAGTGCACTGATTTTTATTGTCACACACATGCTATGTATTTGCTTCACACTACTGTGTTTCATCGTCAAACCAGCGCTAAGCTCAGAAACAGAGCAGGGATTAGTTTTTCTGTATTCTGGAGGTGTTTGAATCATGACTAAGGGCTGCGAGGGACTGAACACAGATGCATCAGAGGCAAAGATGAAGCAAAGATGTGTTTTATTTACAGCAGTCTCAAGTATAGCTGACTTTTCCTTGTGAGTGCAAGGGCAGAGGGAAAGAAAAGATGAATTGTTGTGCTTTATCTATGATGCCGGCATGCTTGGCTGAGTACAGGGCTCTGGGTGCGAGGAGTGGTGATGAGACAGGAAGAAGGCTGGCGGTGCGCAGTGGGTTCAGGGAGAGTCCTCTTCTGTGTCCTCTTCTGTGTCCTCTTCTGTGCAAAAGAGAGGAGTTCACCATTAGTTCCCGTGTGGCACATAACCTTATCTATCCAGAGGTGCTACACTCAACACCGCTCCTCCTTCTTCTCTCAGAGGGTGAAGAGCTTGTAGCACTACTCTGATTGGCTGCTGGGTTTTTGCCGTGCTTTTGCCACACTGCCCCACGGCCATGTGCTTCCAGGCTGTCCACAACATTGGGGTGCTGAATTGACATTGTCTTTCTTAAATTTCTTCACTCTCAGATTCCAGCTGGGCTCTAAATGAATGAATGATTACTTAATGGCAAGTGCTCGTTGGTAAAGGCCAGATTTGTCTTACAGTTGATAATAGGGTTAGTATATCACCCTTTTTCCTGTTAGATCGAAATCTTTCTTTTTGCAGTTTATTTCACTTCACTTATGCAATATATAGCTTGGATTTTGTAATTATAATTTCAGTCAAGTCAAGAAGCAACCATATATAGCTGAAGCGGTACACAGTGAAATGAGACAGTGTTTCTCCTGTTTTCCTGTTCTCAGTTTGCATGTGCTCATGAGGTCTGCAGGGCCATGTAATTTACCCTTACTCATTTTGAGGCTCTTTGTGACTATTCAGTGAAGGCCCATCAATACATAAATGTTCATCAACCCAAAATCCTTAGGCCAGTCACAGCATAGATTTTTTTCAGGGAGCACAAGGAGAATGCAGAGACTCTACACAATGTATTAAAATGAAATGGCTTTAAATTTCTTCCATCTCTGAATGCAAATGCATCCTTATTCCTATTGATCTTCAGCACAAACAATGAAATTGAGTGAGTAATGACCATGTTAATGACTCTCTGACAGCTTTGTTGCAAAAACACCATGCTGAACACAACACCCTATTTAAACCTCTTGAACATTTTCCCAAATGCTCACTTTAAGATCCTTTTGAGACTGGCTGTTGGATAGAGCTGTTAGAATTGTTAGTTGTTCCAAAATCTAGCTGTGGTGTAGAGTCACTGACAGCCAAAACCATCACACCATAGAAAATCTGCACAATCAGCTCTGACTGTGGAGAACAATGGCTTCAAAACAAGTGTTTCAGAAGAAAGAAAACTTCCTCACCATCAGCATGTACAAATTACACATAACTAGTAAGACTGAATTTGAGTTTTGATGTGCTGAGGGTGCTGCCCAGTCCCATGTTTTGGTTGCCCAGAGTATTGAACAGAATATTCAGTGTTAAAAATGGTAGCTAACAGATTATGAATAGCAGGCTAGTTAGCTAGTTAAGCACATTAATTAAGAAAAAGTAAAAAAATTTCTACATGGTGGAGGACACCTCCATTGTCATTACCCTTTTCTAAGAAAGTGTCTCATGGCGCTGTGGTGTTTTTCTTTTTCTAAGTGTTTTGGGATTGCTGTGGATAGAACCACTTGAAGAATATGTCACTGGCTTTGAGCTACCTTTGTGGCTGTCAGTTTTGCACTCAGGTCTCCATCACTGTACATTTGATGGCTTCGGCAGGAAGGGATTAGTGTAAAATTTATAATCTCAGAAATTATGCTGATTTATAAGTTCAAAATCTACGGGCTACACAATTCCACTTGATTATAAATAATATGCTTATTACAACTGTTTATAATCATACTGTTCATTATTTATAATCATACTCTTCATCAGAGTCATCTTCATATTGTGTTTTTCCTTGCCACCATTACCCCATGCATGCTCATTAGGGATATAGTTTTTTCTAAATTTTTATATTTATATAATGCTTCTTTGAGACACTGTCCGTTGTTAAAAATGCTATACAAATGAAATGGAATTGCTTTGACTAATCCTGCATACCATTCAGATATGCTGTTTGAGTTGCTGTTTGAAATGTCTGGTTTAAGACCTTCCCAGTAGAATTTCCCATGTGCTAGTAATCCAGCATTGTGTCCATGAACCTGTCAAGCCACTTGTTTTGCTGATGAATAAAGGTCAATACCTGCCTGTGTTTGCTGGAGTAAATCAATCCAGGAAAATGTAGTAGGAATGGGGAAATAGATTAGGATCAGGGCAATATACAGATTAAACATTCCCACAGTGGCCTGTTTCTTTCGGGTCTGTGTGTAGAGGATTCCCTTTCTACACAACGTTTCTTTTCTCACACCTACAAACTGGAGTAGGGATGTTTCTGTACCATACATCAATTAAAAATATTGTGATTGTCTTGCTATCACTGTATTATTCATCCATTTTAAAAGACCGTCAAGGATATAGCATTTTCACAAACACAGCATTTAACACAAAATCAAAGAAACTGCAATATTCAGTTTACAATTTACTTCAGGTTTTTTCTTGCAGTTTTGGGTCAATATGTATAGTAATGTAATGTGACATCACATGAATATAACTAAACCCCTATTCAATAAATTTGTATGAAACATAAGTAGATGTAATGAATTGTAATGATCACATTACATAGAAAGTAATTACACATGTCTCTTCAGTTTGCAGCTTTGTGCTGTCAAGCCACTTGTTTTGCTGTTGAATAAAGGTCAATAGTTGCCTGTGTCTGCTGGAGTAAATCAATCCAGGAAAATGTAGTAGGAATGGGGAAATGGATTAGGATCAGGGTGACATACAGATTAAACATTCTCACAGTCTTCCCACAGTCATTTGAGGTGTGTGGGCCTTTTAGTTTTCAGTAAGTAAAGAATGCCTGAGCATAAACACTGGTGGCTACAGAGGATTAAACATTGGCCTTTCTCTTTTTGTGGGCAGTTTCTTACAGTCAAAAGCTATTCAAAAAAACACACACACACAATATTTAATTGTAGGTGTGTTTGATTTCTTCCTGCTGTTTTAAACAGAGTTTCTGTCTCTCATTCCCCCTTTTTGCTGCCTCTAGGTTTTTAATTACTACAGTACACGTTCATATTCCAATAGGTTAAGTTTTACTGCATGTGCTTTTGTTTTGAATTTGCAGCAATAGCCACTAATCACCAGAAATGAAAGTTTTTTTTTTCTGTGGTCTGTTGTGACCTTTTTCCATAACCTCTCCCAGCTCTGTGGCATGTTTTTTCATGGCAGTGTGTTGAATGCTGAATGATGGACAGTGTAGTGACTGCGCTTTGAGAATTATTTGACCTTTTGAAGTTAGATGACAACAGAATGTGGGCTGTTATTTTAGACGCCATGTGGAACTGCTGAGTTTGGGGAGGTTAGCACACTAAACTCCTGGCTTGCCTGCATGTGTTGTGGAGGCGCTTTGCATTCCAGAGAGAGGGGGAGAAAGTGCTTCATTCTTTTGTAAAAAAATAAGCTTTGGCAGTGAAAAAAGTTCTGCCTCAGCATCCCAGATCCCTCTCATCTCAGTTCAGTTTCCATTTCGGCCCTTCTTCTGTTATGTCTCTCATTAACACCACATTTACTTGAGTGCTCTTAAGTGAGCCGTTCAGAGCCAATCATATCACTAGTCACAAGGGTTATAATGACTCCACCCTTGAGGGTTTTAAGATTTGGTATAAATACTACACAGACAAATCCAAAATGATGTGGCCTGTTTCTTTTGGGTCTGTGTGTAGAGGATTCCCTTCCTACACAACGTTTCTTTTCTCACACCTACAAACTGGAGTAGGGATGTTTCTGTACCGTACATCAATTAAAAATATCGTGGTTGTCTTGCTATCACTGTATTATTCATCCATTTAACAGTCCCTCAAGCATTTAGCATTTTCACAAACACAAAATTTAACACAATCAAAGAAACTGCAATATTCAGTTTACAATTTACTTGCAACAGTTTTTTTTTTTTTTTTTTTTTTTTTTTTTTTTTGAGTTTTGGGTCAATATGTTTATTAATGTCATGTGTCATCACATGAACATAACTAAACCCGTATTCAATTAATTTGTATAAAACATGAGTAGATGTAATGAATTGTAATGATCACATTACATAGAAAGTAATTACACATGTCTCTTCAGTTTGCAGCTTAAAAGACAAATCCTGTGCTTGCAGTTTCAACAATTCATAGTTTTCAGAAAAAAGCACTAAGAAATTCAGTAACTTTCCAAAAAAAAACATTATCTATATAATATTAATATCTTTATTATCATGTCTATATCTTTTAACATTATCTATATTGAAACATTGTCTATATTTTATATTTCTGCATTTGAAACTCAGCCAGTATCTTCTTGGGCGAGGAGGGTTTGGATAGTGTCAGACAGCGAGAGAGACAGAGAAGAGATAGGGAGGGAGATGGAGACAGAGAGATGGGGTGATAAAGAGAGACAGAGAGAGATTGCCTATGCTGTCTCAGACTCTGGTGTAGGGGGATTTAAATTCAAGTTAAGTCAAGAAGATTTTATTGTCATTTCAACCATATATAGCTGATGCAGTACACAGTGAAATGAGACAGTGTTTCTCCAGGACCATGATGCTACATATAACAGCAGAGAGCTAAGGACTCAAATTAAATTGTCCTAGCCACAGAAATTGCATCTTGTGCAACCTATGAAGATTTTTTTGACATATGTCATAACAAACGCAGGTAGGATGGAAATGGAAAGTAATTACAGTCCTGTGTGCACTGTATTTATGGGAATGATGGATGCTGGGCAATTTCGGTGAATGAGCGTAAGTGGAATCTCTAATCAGTGTCTATTCGAGAGCTGTTTTTATTTAGTTTGCTTGCACACTGTGTGTTTTTGGAGAGTGTGGCACTGTAAATGATTCCTGTTGCTTTTATGTGGACATTGGTTTAGTGTTTGGAATTGCTCTAGTATACTTTGCATTCTCTTTTCTTTCACATGTAGCCTTGTGACCAAGAGTAAGTACATTTGAGATGGTTAATTCCTCCCTATTGCAGAGGCTTCTGTTATCTGCTCCTCACTCAGAGCTCCAATCTGTGCAGATCATCATCTCTTGTAGCTGAAATAATCTGTTAGATTGGAAGGAAGTAGCATTCTGGGTGTGGTGCAACTGCCCAAAGAAGACATATGTGCCTTCTTGCCTCAGTGTGTGTGTGTGTGTGTGTGTGTGTGTGTGTGTGTGTGTGTGTGTGTGTGTGTGTGTGTGTGTGTTTCAAATTACAGAGCTGAAAATACTCCTCATAGTTTTGGGCTGGTGCTGGCTGCAGTGATGGAGCGATGTGGTCCCTGGCACACAGGAAGACAGGAAAGGGAATATTTTTTGGACTCAAAGAGCCAGATTTCTCGATTTCATTGTCGGCTGCTGCTGCTTTCTGTGAAATTAGAGAGCCCCTGGAATAAGTATGAAACAGGAAAAAAGGGCATGGCTGAATGAATAACATTTAGAATAGACAGAGCGGCTGCAGGGGTTTTTAGACACACACACACACACACACACACACACACACACACACACACAGTCTAAAAAGGAGAAAATTGTTGAGTCTCGACTTTGTGGATTATGTCTTTTTTTGATTGGCACTGCTGTATTTTACACTGTAAAGAAGCAGCATTACAGAACCTGCAAAATCTGTAGATTTTAGTGTTAAACATGTTAATTAATGAAAGGAAATAACTTCCCACATTGCCATTTATAACATACTTATAGAAACAAAACAGCATTTCTGGAACATTTGAAAGAAATCTAAGTTTACAGTAGATTTAATTATACATTTAAAATCCTTTACTTCAGTCTTGGTCTCAACTTTGCTGAATAACACTTGCAGGGTTAAACACTAGCCTCATTTATGGCTGTTTTACAAAATTCTGGTGATGATTTATTGCAAGAAGTAAATTCACCAGAGCAAAAAAAAAGCACAATTCTTGTCACTGGATTCAGTGAGATTGAGGCACTGATGTGTACTATCCAATCAACCAATAGGAGACAGTCTGTGCCAGTCAGTGAGATGCTCTCAGACATGCCACAGATTATCATGCTAGCTTTGTAGCAGCCCTATAACTAGCAATAATGAAATGTTCAAAATTCTGTTGTTCCATTATTCGTCAGGAACTAGCTTATAATCAGGAACTGTAGTCAGGATCTGTCTTATAATTAGGAACTGGCTTAATTGCAAGGTACTGTTTTATAACCAGAAACTGTCTAATAATCTGGAACTGAATTAATTGTCAGGTTCTATCTTAATTGTGAGGATCTGACTTAATTGTTAGGTACTGGCTTAATTGTCAGGGCTTATAATCTGAAAATATCTTAATTGACGGGAACTAATTGTAGTCAGATACTGGCTTAATTATCAGGAAATGTCTTAACACCCAAGATAATGGAGACTCAAAAAATGTATGTGGTTAGAGAAGAAACCAGCATTAATCTTTTGTTCATTATTTCTTTGTATGTTCTCTTTTTGTAATTTCTGTTAAATTTTTGTAAAAAAAAAAAAAAAAAACCTCTTAAAAACATGCTACAACAAACCATGTTGCATACCAGTCTGGATGCTGAATAAGTCCTTGGTTGAAGCAGCTTTAACTCATAAATTGCCACTGATGTCAGCTCTCTGCCTCCCTCAACAAAAATCATAAAGCAGTGGTCATGTGCTTTAAAAAAAGTGCAATGGAAACCTATTAAATTCAGTTGGCTTGTGGCTATGCCATTACAAAATGAGACATTAGCAAGGTTATGAATCATCGCTTAAAGTAGTCCAGGGACTTCTAAAAGTTTTCATATATTTAATGAATATTTTGGCTATATCTCAGAACTTGAGCTTTTTATTCATGAATTTTCCACTCGCAAACAAACAGCATTATTACAATTGCCATTTTAATTAATTTGCCATAATTTTTAAGCCTACCTTTCAGTTATTTAGGATTTGTTCACCCCCAACCAGTTCAGGTGACCAGTGCAAATGCTAAGACTAGTGAAACAGTAGTGAACTTTAAAAAAAACAAAAAAAACACGGAAGCCCTGACTTTGCTTTTCGGACTACTGTTGGCGCCTAGACCCCACACTGAGAATCACCTGATTATTATACATTTTTGACTTTTTCTAACTGTCTTGCTGATTCCTTATAAATCCATAAACAATAAATGCTGTTTAACCTCAAGGAATGTTTGATACTAACATGCTGTTTTGGAATGGCAATATTTTGAAATAAGAAATATCACATCTGTAAAGCTTCACACAAAGCTTACATAAAATTTTAAACCCATGTCAGGGATTGCATTTTCAAGAAGCTTGCTTTATTAGCTTCCTTTTACATACAGTTTGGATCTGTTGTTCTTACAATATCTCCTGTTGTAAATCCCAAAAACATTGTCATGGAGACCATTTTGTTACTCTGTTTGTCAGTTGTTTTTAGAAATTATGCAGGCCAGAGAATCAAACGCATTCAGAGGGCCATTGCTCTTCATAATTATAAACATTTCTGCAGTGAAACGTCCAGCTGCCTCACAGGCACTCAGCAGAGTCTGACCAGGTGGCAGCTGACACATACACTCTGCTAGAAAGCATGATGACCCAGACAGCTCCATATAAACACAAAATGACCTGGGAAGTTTATTAAGTGGATAATACATTTAATGTCAAACTGCTGTCTGAAAACCTTTTTGTAAAGGCCGGCTACCAAATATTTCAACGTGAAAAACCTGAAATGTTTTATCTCATCCCACCCGCAGTTATGTAAACACTAGGGTCTGAGCAAATGATGATTCCTCCATGAATCTCTGCCATGAATGTTATGAATGAGTGCTAATGCAGTTCAGGAGTGAAAGAAGGATATCTTGGAAAATGAACTGGAAGATGGAAATGGATGCAGGCTCAGTTAATCCCAGCCTGGATTAAGCACGACCTGCCTTCTGTACTTCCTGTGAACCCATCACATCTGCAGGCTTTTGTGCTTTATAGTCCCAGACTCATGTATCAACTTAATCAGTATATATCAGAACACCTCAGAGATAAGACTGCTCATTTCTTTTGCCTTTCATAACGAAATAAATCTCATTATGAAGAAGGTAGCAGATCCTGCAGCAGCAGGAGAATTCACTCTAGCTAGGAATCCAGTCTATTGCAGGGCAGCATATATACATGTACCACACACTTATTCATGCCTAAGTGTATTTTAGCTTAGCAACAGTGGAGAACATACAAAACTCAACACAAACAGTTCCCTGAGCTCAGTATCAAACCAGAGACCCTGTATCTGTGAGGCAACAATATTACATGCTGCAACACCATATTGTGTCATGCAACAGATAACCTTACATATACACTCACTGACCTCTTTAATAGCAACATCTTTACACCTGCTAATTTATGCTGAAATCTGAAGCTATCATGGGCACAGACTCAAAGAATGTGGACAGATGAAGAAAGTTGGAATATTTATGCATGATGAGATCTCTTCTGTTCACCACGGCAGTAATGAGGGATTATTTGAAATAATTAAACCGGTCTGGTCATTTTCCTTGGACATCTCATGAACTGTTATTGTTAGTGTTAACTACTGAACTGGAACTGTTTCTCAATCAATACTTTTTTACACTTTAGAGACTGTTGTGTCTGAGATTCCAAGGAAATCAACTGTTTCTAAAGTACTCAGTCAAATTACCAGCCCATCTGGTAAAAACAACCATGCCATCAAGTCACCGTGATCAAGCCTTTTCTGCATTTTGATGATTTATTGTTGTTACCAGATGGTTTTGTAGTGTTGATTTCCCTGTGTTTGAATTCAATAGTACACCTTTGGGATTTGATAGAAAAGGAGATCCAGCATGAAAGTACACCTTAGAAAATGGAATTGTGGGATTCATGTCAACATGGACAAACAGGGACCCCAACCCAGTATTAATATAGTGTTCCTAATAAAGGGCTATGCGAGGAATAAAACTAAAAAATTTCAATACACTTAAAACCTAAATAATAGGAATTTAGCAATAATTACAAAGCTCCTCTATCCTGAAGACATCCTGTAGAATCTTCATTTTCTTCTTAATCACATGTTGCAAGACAAAAAGACTCCTATAAATGTTTATTAAACATGTCCTTACAGAAAGCTTCACCATATCAATGATAATATATTTAAAAGTTTGTTGAACAACAGTGCCATCTGCCATACAAGTCCCTGTGAATGAGGTCTTACAATAGAAATAATCATAGATGTTATTACAGTTGTGACATGATTTTTACACCTTTAAGGTAAAATGAATCCCAAGTTGTGAAAAAATAACAAATTTCAAAATTTCTATTAATAATTCAGCAAAAATAAGAATAGTTTATAGAGCTTCCAAACACTGTTATGCTCAGATTCGCTTTTAGATCCTCTTAGTTAACATTCAGATCTCTTTGAACTCTTTCTGATTGCTGTCAATAATTGCCCTGTACTTTTGAAATACAGTATAATACAGTCAGACTTCCTATACAGCATTCATTAGTTTAGGTTGAGACCTATCACACTTATTTCTGTTCTTTTATGTTCTTTTATAAAACTTTGTTGTTGATCTTTTTTGTTATAAGTAATCATAAAACAAAGCTACATTTTACTTTTTTGTATTTTAGAATAAATGGTAGGTGCAAATTCTAGCACATTTTATTTTATATGCAAATAACTATAGATACAGTTATAGTGTATATCTTTTGCTGGCTGGTGTTGTATGTCTGTCATGCTCTCCTTTCCTAGTGTGTGTAAATCTGCACTAGACCTGTTAACAACCAGTACACTCATGTGTTTTCCATTCATATTGTGTGGATGTTTTGGCCTCAGAGATATGGACACCAAATTGCCCATTGCACCTTTCCACCTTCTTCACCGCTTCTGTCCATTACAATTTCAGGAAGCAGTATAAAAAGAATTTTCCATGATGAATGCATATATATTTTCCATTAGTAGAATCACATGGGAGGGAAAGGGCTATGTTGAAATATGTTTTGATTTAAGTTGTTACAGAATGATGGTCATAAATCATGGACCATCTGTGTTTTATGTGTGAGAAATGGAGTTCACCTGACAACCAACAGTTTTGCACTGTCATGGGCCGTGTGTGTTTTCATGGATATGTATAGGCAGTTAAAATATGCGTAGGAGAAGAACTCAGGAGTCTATAATGTTTGTACCTTAGGTTTTAATTGAGATAATGGGTAGTGGGTTGAAGACAGGTGCTGGTAGAGGAAAAAAAAGAATCCACTGTGGCTCTGTACTCTGTAGAGTGTGTGTGGGGTGGGGGGATAAGACTGGGGTACCAGGGGTGAGATTGGTTACAAGATGGCACTGACAAATAATCCCACATGTGTGTTGTTTCACAGTCAGAGTCTTGTAGCACTGCATCCCTGATAGCGCTCCTTAGTCAGTTAATTTGAAGATGCATGGCACCTGGAGTAAATATAGCTTCAATGCTAGCAAACCTGAATATAAAGCTTGTGATGTGGTGAAGAGCAACTGAACGTCCCAGACAGAATCAGACAGTAAAACTAAACAACCTTTTAGGGTGCAACTTTGTGCGTAACACACAATTGTCCCTATTGTTTCTCCCTTTGCGTCATTGTATCTCTATATTGAGTTGTTGTATACTCATAGAAAAAAGGAATAAAAAAACCCCAAAAATGTCCCATAAATAATTCTATGAACTATACATTCTCCATAGGCCTGCATCCCATCACAAGTGTGTTCCTCAAATCCATCCAAAGTGTTTACTGAAGATGAATGAATGAATGAATGGACTCTACACAAGACGTCTTTCCTATCCTATATATAAAAACCCTTTAAGTACTCTTATCTATGAACCTTTAGCAATATGTTTTTCTAAAAGTGTTCTAGGCTTACACCATATTTTGACTTTAAGTAAATAATACTGATTTGCTGATCTTTTTTATTCCTTTCCTAAAGTAATCAGCATGTAACAAGACTGAACTGTCAAAGCATTCACAAGAATATTAGATTGGCGTATCCCCCATGAGTCAGTGCCAACAGTGAAGATCTAAGCTATTGCCAACAACAGACTTAAACCATAAATATAATGGTCACAGAGATGTATTTGACAGAGGCTGTGCTTGGCCTTTATTCTTGTGTTCTTTAGATAATGTACATTTGCTGAAATACTGAATCTTCTCTTAAAATGTGTTGTTTTATTTCTTTGCATAAAAGTAGCAGGGAATCATATAGTGGTGTGCTTTTTTTGTTAGCATTTTTAGTAGCAAGATTAATATTTTGAAATCATTTGGGTAGAAACATGCTAATAGAAGCTTAGAGGGTTTTTGAATGAGTAGAAGTATGTTGCTTTTAATATATTTAGAATAAAATGTTTCAGTGGGCTTCCATTAAAGTTAAGCCGATCCTATTTAAACTGAATTGAAAGATTATCTGGGAATTTATTTGTTCTGCCTATTGTTTGAGGCTCATAGGCATATTTATTTAAGTGAAGTGTATGGAGTTGATCTGCTAAATAAAGCATGGGCTTGAACCCACATGTCCACACATGGGTACTATTTCAGTTAAGCACACCTTAACTGACATGTTTGGTAGAGCATGCTAGCACTGGTTTAGCCACTCAGTCATGGCACATGGTATTAAACTCAAAACAGTGAGCTCAAGGATCAGCTTTTTTCTGTCAGACATCTTTCCAGACAAGATAGACTTATGAAGTGGCTCGAACTTGAACAAAGTCAGCCTGCACCCACTCCTGCATTTGCCACATGGACCAGCATATACTTGTAATATATCCCTTGTAGCACAGCCCTTATGAAGAACAGGCCTGGGTTGTGACTGAGGAGCAGTACAGTGATTAATGCAGTGTTTTTTCAGATCCTTTGTTCCTTTTGTAAGCCAAAAATCCTCAACACAATGCAGGTGTGTGTTCCTCACACTGACAGAGAGATGCAGTGGATGTAGGTCTTTTCAGGGGATGCATACAAAGCTTGATGTTCCATGACATAGTGGTCAAAGGGCACAATGGTCACTCACCAACGACTGGAAGGCCTGATAGATAGCAGTTATGTCTGGTGCGGGTCCATTCTGAAGCAGACTAAATGGTAAATTTTTGAGTTAGTGCCAGAAATGATCCCATTGTGGTGAGAATAGTTTATGGATGAGATGGAACACTGTTAAGACTTCCTGAACCATGGTATTTACAGAACATTTCATTCATTCATTTTCAGCAGCCGCTTTATCCTGGTCAGAGTCACAGTGTTGCCAGAACCCTTCCCAGGAACGCTGTGACTGAGATAGGAATATACCATGGATGGGATGCCAGTCACTTGCAGGCACCATGTGCACACCTAGAGGGCAAATTTGCTCAGCCAATACATGTACCATTATTACCTTTTTTAACAAATTAAGGAACAGTTTTTACAAAAAGGAATTCTGGAATTCTGGATACTGGAATTCATTTGTTAGAGAGCTAATTGTAATGATTTAATTATTAGTTAATATTGATATTTACCTGATTTCAGCTCAGTGTAAAAAAAAAAAAAGCAGGTTCTTTAACTTGAGTCAGTGACAAGTTAAGCAGTTGCTACTGCTATTTTAACCTGTTTGAACTTTTGGAAGTTTAATATGCATTGTTTACTGTGGGGAAGTGATGCTGATTTATTCTGTGTGAACACTGTATTATTAGCAAATGTTGGGAAATGTGTACGATGGAGATAGACTGTGTAACCTTCAAATCACATGAGCCAATATTTTATTCATAATAGAACACAGATAACATAAAAAAATGTTTAAACAGAGAACTCTTACACTTTTATCTACTATCTACTACTTTTTATCTACTATCTATTTTATCTAAATGAGCTCATGAGCTTTAAAATCTTCATAAACGTTTTCATTTTATACACATTTAAAAACGTCCCAAGATTTCCGGAATTCGGGTTGTATTTTTGTGTGTCTGTTTAAAGGAATGATGGAAGAAAAAAATAACTAATTTACACAAATTTTCCACTCACGTCAAATGTAGACAATCAGCCAAAACAGAAAATTCACTTTCTTTCTCAGCGAATAATTTGCTGTTGCGTTTTACAGGAATGAGACTTGCGGCTTTCAGGGTTCCAAACCAAACAGCTGCCACCAACATTTGAAAGCAGAATTGCATGGAAAGTTAAGTGATTCAGCCTTTGTGATTCAGCAAAAGAAATAATGACAATATATGGTGCACTTTTCAAGAAAAAAATAAAATAAAATAAAATAAATAAATAAATTAATATAAATATATATATAAATAATATAAATATATATATATTATATAATATACTATTTGGTCTATGTGGTTGGTCTAACAAATTTCTTTAGCTTTAACTACCATTTAATAAATATATGTGCCAAAAGTAAGTAAAATTCTTGGAAACATTATTTTTCATTTGCAGTCAGTCCCTAAGATTTCAGCTGTTGCCTTTAACTGTGTACTGTTACCCCAGGTTATAAATATATGGTTGTACATGTTTACCCTTACCATGTCAGCCCGTTATCATGGGGAAAAAAGACAAAGAATTTGTAACACCGATGAGACAAATGGTTGTTTTGACCTGCACAAGTTGGATAATGGATATTTAATATACATAAGAAGTTGAACACAATTAGGACTACAACTGTGTGTCTGAAACAGATGGTTATTTTTGCTAGGAACTGTATAAATGAGCACACTGTTTCTCAACATAGTCAGGAGAATGGTGAAGAATGGGGGAAAAGAACAGAGAGATCGATATTGGGAATTTCAAGGATTCAAAGGATTCACAGGATGCTACTTTAAAAAAACTACTTGATGGTTCTAAGCTGGTACTTGTTAACATCATTACTCTTGTGATGTTGGTGCAATTGTAAAAGAAAACACTGCCTTCAAAATAGAAAATTGCTATGAATTGCATGGATATGAAAAGAGGCATTTTGAAGAATGAGGCTCATTTCTTGTGGTTATAGGTGAATGAAAATCAACTAACTGTTTCAGCTGTGAAAAGGGCAGGAGAAAAGCACAAAGCGCTCTCTCTCTCTCTCTCTCTCTCTCTCTCAATCACACACACACACACACACACACACTCTCTCTCTCTCTCTCTCTCTCTCTCTCTCTCTCTCTCTCTCACACACACA
>JAOTRN010000025.1:10899999-10927454 GCA_028566695.1 Bagroides melapterus | reverse complement strand
TGTCTGTGTGTGTGTCTGTGTGTGTGTCTGTGTGTGTGTCTGTGTGTGTGTCTGTGTGTGTGTCTGTGTGTGTGTGTTGGGGGAGCATATGGGGTAAGTTTGGCAACCCAGGCAGAACATGAGTGGATCTAGCCCAATCATTATTCACTACACATGGATGAAATGCAATTTTCCCCCTCAGTTAAAAAGCTAAATTTTTTTCCTCCATTAAAATAGATGATATGGAGAAATGCTTTCTCTCCACCTTCCTCATCTTTCTCTCACCCAAAGAGCTCTTTGTGTGTTTGTACTGTTATTGTCACTCTCATTCTTGAGCCAGAGGGTCTGTGGTTTAGAGCTCCTGTGTATAAGTAAAGGTTTGTGACTAGAGCCAGCGTGTTGAATGACATCCTTTGCTCTGTGCTCATAAACTGAACAAACCTGTTTCCCATTAGGTTCCTGTGGTGCCAGGGTTCCAGTGGCCCACATACTATAGCCAGCCAGCAGTGGCAGGTCCCCATACACAAATACACACGTGTAGCCAATTACTGCTCTCAATTTCTACTTACTTCTTTTAAATTGCACAGTTAAATTGGAGCTTCAGAAAAGCAAGATTTTTTTTTTTAATTAAGAAAACCTGGAGGACATTTTTAACTAAGAAAATTAAACCTGTTAAATGGTTTTGTTTCTTACCTCTGCAAGAAAAACAGCTCCAATAAGGGTTATAAATAAATGATATTATACAAAACTAAGTTCCCAAATGTGATGTCTGTGGAAAAATCATTTCTGTCTGTTGTTCCAGTAAAGTTGAAACAGTAGAACTTATAGCTAACGCCATGCATGAATGGACACAGCTCGGCTAATTTGACTTTGTTTCTACACTTGAGTATTATTTCGAGTATTACACACCAGTTAGCATTCAGTCATTTCATTTATCATCCAATCAATTCTTCATTGTTAGAAAAAAGAAAATCAAGAATAGTCTCCGATTATAATATTATAATAATAATATTATAATATAATAAATATAATGATAATAATGTTTAGTTCTCTCTTGTGTTGAATTTAAAGATGAGCACCGCAAATCATACCTCAGTAAAATATTTCATTATTCATAAATATTTCATTTCAGTATGCAAAGACTCATATTAATGAGGCATCTCCTTTGCCTCTATTAAAGGCATGAATTCTATTGCAATATTAATGACGACAACAACAACAATAATAATAATAATAATAATGATAATAATAATAATAATAACAACAACAACAATATTTAATACTTAATATGACTTATCTGAACACCTAGTTTGGGGTTGTACAATGGAGATGAAAAATGCAATTACAAATGAGATGATTGCTCATTACCAATTTAAATTAAGCTCTCAAATTGTATGCTTATCAGATAAGTACAATTCCAAATAAATGTTTAAAATTTGATCAAGCCTTTCCTATAAATATATAAACATCTTAAAAATATGTACGTGTATCCTATAATCTGTCATTTTTTCCATTTTTTAACGATTAGATTTCCAGGCCATAGGTACAAACATCATTGGCTGTGTAGATGGCAGTATTTCAGTGCAGCCTGTTACTGGCTGTTGACAGGTGGCATGTGCATCTGTTTAGTCGCATATCTCTGGTGAGATTTGATTGGCCACAAGATCACAAGTAGTCCAGTGGAGGTCTAGTGTCAGAAGATGGAGGACTTACTTGCTTGCCCTCACAACTGACATGTATTTAATTTGTCTGCTGCACTTATTTCAAGCTGAAGTTAATTAAGCTAATTAAATTAATTGGTAATTAGACCAATTCAATTTTCAATTTATTTTTGTAGCACTTTTAACAATTCACATTGTCACAAAGCACCGTGAGAGGAACCAGGCTCAGAAGGGAACCCATCCTCATTTGGGTTACATAGTAAATTATGTAAATAATGTCCTTTCTACAACAGTTTTTAGTTGTGCAACCGGGAACTCCTGAGGAACTAATGGGTCAGTGAAGTTTCTGAGTTTATAGACCAGCCTTTGGAAACACACTGTGTGTGCTGTTGTCTGTATGTGTTTTGGTCTTAACATTCAAACTTTTTGAACTTATTCATACCAACTTCTTAGCCACTAGCTTTCCTACACTATTAGCCATACTGCCTATGACTAGTTGGTAACGCTGCTCAAAATAAGCTTTCAGCTGTGTTAAGAATCACTGAAAGAACTAAATGAGATTGGTGTAAAAGGAGATGAGGACCAGCAGGTTTGAAAGAACAACAGTCCTCGTTCATATGGCCATCATGGCAGTATTATGATAACATGCTGCACTCTGCACACCTGGCTGGGGGTTCTGGGTGGGGACCACAAATCTATAGTATAAGCAAATACAGCATCAAAATGACATTACCTTCCAAAAAAGTAAAGAATAAAGTAATTGCGAGGGGAAGAGAGAGAGAGAGAGAGAGAGAGAGAGAGAGAGAGAGAGAGAAAGAGAGAGATTTACTAAAAAAGAATGGTATAAAAGGATGAATGAGGGGAAAAAAGTTGGTGAATGAAGATGATGAAATAAATAATGTAAAACCAAACAGGAAAGGGTAAAAAAAGAAGGTAATAAAATCACCAAGAAGGACTATTCAGTAAAGCAGCAGCTTTTATCTATCACTTCATTAAGAGCACTGGGTTCAAAATGGATTTGAGGATTTTCCCAGTGATGTTTGCTTTAAGGGAAATTGCTTTGTCAGTTCATTTTTGTTGGTCGGAGTGGAGATTTGGGTTGAGTCTTTTTAATACTTCTGTCACAGCTACTGTGTAGGCAGCTTATGTTGCAAACCATTGATTTCTCAGGATTTTGTGTTACATTTTAAATGAAATGAAAGGAGAAAGTAATAATGAAATTCTCCATTTACGAGTTTAGCCATTTAAAAAAAATTAACCCACAAACTGACACTTGAAGGAAAGATTGTTTGTCTTCTTGTATCTTGCATATTGCACTGTCTATGTTCATCTATGTATACATCAGCATGATTATTATGAACTTTTATGGCATCACTGGGCATTAAATGTCTTTATTCAGTCATCCATCATTACATGGTGATTTGACTTTTACAGTAGGAGCCACAGGTTCCTTTGTTGCTCATACACCAGTGCAAGCACGAGAGTTAGATAATCTGGAAGAACAACATTCCTATACACACGCACACACGCACACGCACACACACAGACACACACACACAGTCTTTCTCATCATAACCATTCAGGTCTTGTGACCTTTTCAATAGACATGCTTTTAGGGTTGATAGAAAAGAGAAAAAATTCACACACTGCATTATGTCCAGGTGCACTTACACAGGGTGACTAGAATGCGGGCTTGAGTACAGAATCAGAGAAACACACTTTGAAACTAATTTTATATCCATTCTTTGTGTGTGCTGTTTCTTATAATTTGCCAGTGATTCCTCTGCACAAAACTGTATAAATCTTAGCCAATGGACATATTTTTTTGTTACATTATACATTTCATATGAGTACACATAACACTTTTGTCTGTATTTAAAAGTGCTGGATAAACAAGTCCAATGAAGGCAAAACCTCAGAAAGTATGCTGTCATATTAAGACATTAGCAACAGATCCTATACAGGGACTTCATGGATCAGACTTGGCCTTCAAATACCCTAGATCACAATCTGATAAGGCATCTTTGTGATGTGCTGGATAAAGTCTGATCTATGATTGCCCCTTCCATGCCTCTGCAGGTCAGAGCTGTTTTGGTGGCACAAAGGAGACCTGTAAATATAAATAAAATTTATTCTTTTCAGTTTTACCACAGGAAAATTGTACTACTCTCTGATCCCTCACAATAGTGAGAGATGGGAAAGGATAAAAAATGTTTCACCATTTGCCCAGGGACACCCTACCCCCCACACACACCCCACCCCCAACACATACACAACACCCCTCCATTTGTAAACCATCTTTTGGCAGTTGCACTACTCAAAATGTATAGCTCTTTATGTCAGCAGTGGAGTGCTGGCTGGAGTTTGCATGGTCTCATATTGACCTTTCTGCAGTTCCTTTTTAATTACATCTATTCAGAAGTATAAAAAAATGCACTGATGGATTTAGAAGCTGTTGTGGGTTAGGGGCCGGATGGTACAAGGCTCACGGCATGCTGGTGTGCAATGAGATTTGAGGGGTACCACACATGGAACAGCTGCTGTTCAGCCTGATCAGCATTTTTCTCCATGGACACACACTGGCATGCAGCCTTGGAATTAGGGTATGAGGCGTATGGCCACGTTTGTGTTTATGTGGTGCCAGAGTGCTGCACTGGATAGCCTTATTACAGGGAAGAGGAAAATCTGTGCACACGACCGGGCCAAACCACGACTACAGCTTCTAGTCCTGAGAGACAGAGCTAGCTCACAAGAAATATAGCTAGTTAATGCTTTTTCTCTGTACTTTAAACCTTTGCGTATTTATTTATGGACTAAATTCAGTTTCCTGATTCTTTCTGATACTTTGAGACTGAATGCCAGGATGCAAATTGCACCCCATGGTTTTTGGTTGAAAAGTTAATTGCAGATTTTTCTTATGTTCTACTTTTTCCTTTTTTGCGTTTTGTTCCAAATAAATGTACTTTATATATACACCTTTTTCAGTCAAATGCAAAGCCTTAAAATAATGGTGTATCATAGTTGCTGACAAATTAATACATCACCAATGTGACCCATTACCTAGCACCAGTGTTGGGTTCAAGTCCACCTTTGTCGAGTTGGAGTCAAGTCCAAGTCCGTAACTAGTCTGAGTCCGAGTCCGAGTCCAAAAGGAGCCGAGTTGGACTCAAGTCCAAGTCCTTAATGTTCAAGTTTGAGTCGAGTCCGATCGAGTCCAGAAACTGAATTATATTGGAAAAACCTTTTTATTATTATTGAATTTAAACGCAAAACGTATCCATTAAATTAATATATGAACTTTTACAAACCATCAGCAATATAAATTTAACAAAAAAAACTACAATTTGCCATTTAATATTTTTCTCTGATTTCATGTCTAATAAAACTTGTTTAAAAGCAAATGCTTCATATAGAGGCACATATATAAAACTATTATTAAATTACAAGTTTATGAAAATACAAATTAACCTGTTGCATTATTCTATCACTATTGTGCCTTCCATTTCAACAACTGACACTACAATTATTTATATCTAGATCTATCTATCTGTCTGTCCATCTGTCCGTCCGTTTATCTGTCTATCTGTCTATCTATCTATCTATCTATCTATCTATCTATCTATCTATCTATCTATCTAGTCTCTTGACATATTGTCATATCGCCAAGCATTACTGAGCTAATGTTATTGGGATATTAAGCAACGTACCTTTCTTTATGCTTTCCTTCACCATGTCAAGTTTTTCAAAATTTGCACTCTGCCGAGTTCTTTCTTTTTACTGGATGTCTTGCAAATAAATTCCTTTTGATTATCGTAAGAAAATAAAATTATTGCTGACTTTGATGACATGGTCTGTCTGCTGTGTGCAAATGTGAGGCGCTAAATTAGGGGATTTACATTTTGAGTAAGTCTAATGTTACTGCTGCCTGCCGGTGTGCCAAGAAGGCAAGTAACTATATTTGTTTATTTATTTATTTATTTATTTTACGTACATATAATGCGGACTCAACTGGACTCTGCAAAATTCCCAAGTCCAAAATGTCCGAGTCCGTGACATGTCTGAGTGCAAATTGATCAGAGTGCGTGACAAGTCAGAGTTAATTCATAATTGCACTCGAGTCCGGACTCTACCTAGCACTCATAAGTGTATTTTTATACATGGCAGTGCCAGCTTGTTGTGTTGACTGATGGAAAAAAAGGATATATTTTGATATATATGGGGATATAAGACCCACATGGACCCATCCAGGGGCGAAACACAAAGCCTCCACAAGTCCGGTCACAGGTGGTATATCGTACCGCACGCCTGTGATAGCAGGTCCGTTCTACACGGGATATCGTACCACGCGCCTGGGATAGCAGGTCCGTTCTACACGGGATACACCACGGAGTCCCGTATAGCTACTGCACTAACCCAGAAAACCAGGGCCTGGACTGCCATTCCGGAGCGATCAGAAGCACCATACAACCCTCCATTCTGATTTTGTCGAGCAAAGCCAGAGGAGCAAAGGCGTAAGAGAGCATGCTTGGCCATGTCTGGGCCAGAGCAGCTCTCTGCTTTGAGAAGAATTATTCGCAATGGGCATTCAGTTACGAAGCAAACAGATCTGTGTCTGCCCTGCCGAACATTTCCCATATCTGAGCGACAGTGGCAGTGTGGAGCCTCCATTTGCCTGACGGGGGGCCATGGCGAGATAGCATGTCCGCGCCAGTATTACGCACACCTGGAATATGCTAGGCCTTGAGGGACAAAAGATTGTCCTGAGACCACCGTAAAAGGCGGTCCGTCAAATCAAACAGCCGGCGAGACTTTGTGCCACCTTGGCGATTTATCAGGGCCACCACTGTCATACTGTCCGAGCGGATTAGTACATGATGTCCTGCTACAAGTGGAAGGAAGTCTCTGAGGGCCAGCACCACTGCCTGAAGTTCCAGGTAGTTTATGTGTTCCTATCGCTCAGGTGCCGAAGGCAGGCCTGCCGTTGCATATAGCGCCCCATCCATAACTGGATGCATCTGTGTTCACAACCTTCCTTCTAGTGACAGTCCCGAGATCCGCTCCACAGCGGAACACATGAGCAGTGCCACGAAACACAGAGCCTTAGATTTCCTGAGCACCAAGCATGGTGTGGGACTCTACCTTGCAGCCATCGCTGTAGAGGGCGCATGAGAAGCAAGCCCAGGGGCATGACTGATGAGGCTGCCACCATCAGGCTGTATCGCCGTCAGCACGCACAACAGTTTCTGAAACGCCGCTAAAAGCAGGTGGCCGCCGTCTGAACTGGAGCTTATAGCCAGTCTCCACTGTACTTAGGATCCATCCCGTCACATCGGGGAGGGATCGCCAAGCAGAAATATTGAGACCTGGGGAAAAAGAAGGATTGTTATCACAGTGTTGTATGCAGTATGTTTTATTAGGAAAAAAGCTCATTTTGCTCAGTTAAAAATTGTGTTTCTGTGACTTGAAGCCTGGGAGTGTGATAAGTGGGCCCAGAGCCTACAGTCTCTTCAATGCGCTCAGCGCCCCAGTCTGAATGGGGGACTGAGACACGGCAGCGTTTTGAGGGTGGCCCGGCTGAGGCAGGGCAAACTCTCTTCCTCCTCTCATTCAGTCAGGTTCGCTTCTGAGGCCGTTTCTCCAGGTCTAGATGTGGACGCGGGTGGCAAGATGTGGAGCGAAACCTCGGCTCCCTTTGTAGCTCCGGAGCAGGAAGGAGCAGGGCAGTGACAGGCCTGGGTGCCGGCTGCTGTTGTGGAGGTGTTGGCAGCCTGGGGCGTGTCGCAGACGCTGACCGTCTTGGCAGGAAGTGGCGCATGGCCTGCAATGACTTGTGCGCAGCCATCTACTGCAGGTCCGAACAGGCCTGCAGGGGAGATGGGCGAATCCAGGAGAATGGCTCTATCTGAGTCTTTGATCTCCGTAAGGTTCAGCCATAGATGTCGCCCCAGGACAACTAGATTGGCCATAGCATGCCCAATCGCCTGTGCAGCTGCCTTCGTTGCTCTAAGGGTCAAGTCTGCGCTGCCAACATCGAAGTGACCCTGCATGACTTTGACGGATGCGTTACCTTAGCCCGCAAAGCTCCAGCTGAAGGCAGGCAAAGGTGCGCTGCGAGAGCTTCCTCAAGCCACGGGATCTTGGCATAGCCCTTCTCTTCTGCTCCGTTCACCGAAGAGAGCGCAGTCTGGGCAGAGTGTATGCGAGCCAGGGGCAGCTCATCCGGGACCGGGACTGACGCAATGCGAGAACACATCTCGAAAGGGAAATGTATTCACTTAATTATACATTTCTATATCTTCAATAAATACTTTATCTTTTAGCTCAATATAGTTTTTTGGTTCTGTCCAAGATTGTTACTTCTTAAATGTCAGCTTGATTGGCTTGACAACAGCCAATAAAAGATGAAGTGTTTCCTGAGCTGCCATTCAGCAACTTTTCAGTGTGCAGGCGTTTCCTGCAATCAAAGTGAGTGAGGGGACATCCGGAGCTCTGTGAAACCTTCAGGCCCATGTGATTCATGTCTGATTATAATGCCTGTTTGTTCTAAGGGTAGTGCCTTCCATTATTGCTGGGGCAAAGGACAAGGGATGAGATCAAGGGTCATGAAGTCTGCAGCTCATGCAAGCATTTTAACTTTAAGACATTTTTTTCTTGTTGCCAGGTAGAAGCCGTTTGCTGAATATGGGCTTCACTTGTTTGTGCTAAACTCCTGCACACTGCACTGAAAATCCATACACACAACTACCCTCTTTTGTCTTTGTTGGCTCATGCTTCTGACACGTAAAACCATTGATGAGAAACTTGCCTTTTGTGATTGTTTACTGAACCTGCTGAACCATAAGATATTTGGGACTCATCTTGGACAACTGAGATTAAAGCTAGATCATGCTTATCTGATCCATTCAACAAAGATATGACATGATGAAATGTTATATGTTTGTCAAATCAGTAGCCATACAATACACAGTCATGACATGTAAAGAGGATACACATCTGCCTTCTACCAACATTTTCTCTTTTTGTCCTGTTCTCCATATACACTAAAATGTCCCACGTCAACAGAGATCTGAGCTTAAAGTGTCTGCTAGACAAGTTTCGTCACACTTGTCTTTGTGTGTGCATGGCTCAGGATGTATGTATATGTAGCAAAACCAACGGCTGGAAAGACAGGTTGGCAGTTATTAGGAAAAAAATTAGCACATTTCTAAACTCATGTGCATAAAATGTCTTGTACTTGCTCCATACTAACCTTACAAAACCAGCCACACATTAAATATGTGTTTATAAATATAGATTCAGAACCCAGTTCTAAACATAGGAACCAGGCTTTTTGGGTAGAACTGGGAATTCATGTATTACTGATTTCAACACATCTAGGTGAGAGAGAGAGAGAGAGCATTGAAACCCTGTTTGTGTGTTGGAATATTTAGGTCTTGAGTGCTTATGTGATTTTCATTAGAGCTAAGACTATTTTTCCTCAACATTCTCCTATTAGATTTGATGCTCTTTTACAGTGATGGTAGACACCATCCTAGACATAGTGCAGGGCAGGAACAACAATAGCAGTGCAAGAAAAACAATTAGTTCATGTTGATGTTTACAATATGGGAGAGATTAGGCAGGAACTGGTTTTATCTGTATTTGCCAATGGAAGCTAATTAGATGCAGATGTGTTTTAGGGAGATATGCTTCGTTGTTAGGTTTGTTTTTAATTGTAAGCACCTTTTTTTCAACCAGCTGTTCTGTCACACTCTGACCTCTCTCCACCCTTCCCTGTCTGGAATGTTGCTTTCTATTATTAATGCCAGATTTCAAACGTCCATAGGATTTCCAGATTTCCGAATTTTCATATGATGTAAGAAATATTCCCCCTAACACTCTTTTATTGTTTCCCATGCTTGTTGCTTTGTTGTTCTGAAATGAAAAGTATAAGAGTGCTCCATGGTAACAAATCTGTGGTGACATGATGCTTAATAGTTCCTGGACTTGTTTTTGGCAACACATTCTGTGCGTTAATATTCAGTACATTTACTCTGAACAGTACTGTTTAATTACATACAAGCTTTTGAACCTAATAGATTACTATTCTCCATTCTCTTTCCTGTTTTATAATTTGCTAACCCAGAAAATAGTCAAACCACAGTCTCATCTTTATTCAGTGTGTCCTTGCAATCATTACATCATTCCATTCCCTTTCCACTCCCATTTCCTTTCTTCTTCATAAGGGCAGGTGGGGCAGAACCCCACCATTTATATTATTCAGTCAGCAAATATTAATTTTCATAAAGTAATTTCAGTCATTGATATTGGCTGATTAAATCTGCTTTGCTGTACAAGTGCTACTGCTGCTGCTGGGCAGGTATAGAGACTTGCACTGTCAAACCTACTGAAACACAGAAAAACATGGGGTACTTTAAAACGCACTGCAACAGCCGAAATGCCAACACATTGGGCTTATGATGTATAGAGCCAGATCTATTGTAAGAATAAATATATAGATGTGTATAATTTATAGAATAAATAATATCTATAAACCAGAAATTCTCGAAGACAAAAATATGTTGATTTTTGCATTTTTTTGTTGCACAATTCTATGGGGTAATATCAGGTATTTTGTGTAGTTTTTGTGTGGGAATTTTGATAAAAATTAATTAATGATGTTACATCAAAGATAACTGAAGACAAAAATGAGATGCTAGACTGTCTGTGGTCAGATATCAACCTACAATAGGGTTAGTCTAAATATTCACAAGATATAACATAAGTATAGTATAGTATATAGTATATAGTATAAGGCAAGTTTGATAACCTTTTTAAAGTTAATTTAGTGATGTTAATAATATTACCCTGTACAACTGAAATCAGGCTATGATCTGCTGCTTAATTCCAGCACTGCCAAGCTGCTGCTGTTAGACTATTTTGCAAGGCACTTCCACTCTGCAGATTCACTCTGCTTCAGAGGCACTGTTCCATAGCTAATCCAGCACACTGTCCTCCTTGTTCTGGACTTGTGTACATGTATGATGACAATATATGATCTCTGGAGCTTTGCGTGTCCTAAGGTTATGCAGTGGTACATGCATTTTTTTTTTGTCTTTTTTATAATTACAACAAAGCCATGTTTACGCTCATTACTTGTGACACACAAACCTATAGCCAAGGCAAAGTGTGTAATCATGAATAGTATTGATCACACTCTGGAGAAACATTTAACAGCAAATATGGCCAGTAATGTCTACTGAAACTCATTAAAAATGTTAAAAAAAAAAAAAAACTTCTCTCATGCAAACCTTCTGTCACAAACAATTTTGAAAAGAGGATTATTTTATTTAAGCAGAATGTACATTTACATTTACATTTACAGCATTTGGCAGACACCCTTATCCAGAGCGAAGTACAAAAGTGCTTTGAAGTCTCTGTCATTGAATACATTAATCTGAACACTGTTCAAAGGTTTCTTTTTTTTTTTTTAAATACTGACATACAAAAAAACAAGTGCTAGCATCAAGTATTTCATGAAGAGGTAGGTCTTCAACTGTTGTTTGAAGATAGTCAGCGACTCAGCTGTTCGGACCCCTAGGGGAAGTTTATTTCACCACCTCGGTACCAGAACAGAAAAGAGTCTTGTATACCTACCTCTTAACTTGAGAGATGGTGGGATATATTATTCAATCTTTATAATATGAGATCTGTCATTATTCCCCCTCAGCTCTGTGCTTGTATTTTTGAGGTAAATGTAAATAGCACAGGAGTATCTTTTTTGGAACATTATTTACTCTGTAATAAATTTCTGTGGAATTTATAGAAGATAATTTTGGGGAAAAAGCTTATTGTAGTTACAATGGATTCTTTGAAAGTTTAAGCCTGAGAATTGAGTTTGGTACAGAGCCAAAATGCCTGGACTCTTAAATTCAGAGAATAATAGGAGCCTTTTATTGAAGGCTTGAGAGGAGAGAGGCACACACTTTCATACACACTCAGGTACATGCAACCATCCACACACAGAGTAGCCAGTGTTCTGGGGTTCAGGGATCTCCTGTGATTGATATGGTCGCATAAGACATGTTCAACTCCAAACTCATTCCATTCCTTGCTCTCAGTTTGTGTTTTGTTTTCCTTACTACATGATGCTGTTGTCATTAGTAATTTGTGTGTATGTGTGCATGTATTGGTTGTTGTTCTGTAAAACACTGCTGGGCTGTTTTATATGTTTGTGTTAATCAGCATTTTAACAAGTTTGCAGCTGGATTGTTGTTCTTTTGCCAATGCTAGCAGAAGATGTTGTGTGCATGCTAGTTTTTATATCTTAGTGAAAACCAGAGTATCTGCCTTTTTTAGCTGATGGGGATGTCTGGTTGATCCCAACGTTCCAGAAGTGAAACTGCTTTCTTTTTTTTCCTTTTTCTTTCTTTCTTTTTTTTTTTTTAAATAAAGCTGCATCTTATAGAAGTGTTTTTTTTATTGAGGGTAAGTTAGGGTTAGATTTAGGTGCCAGTGGAAGAATAGTAAGACAAATGTTTCTTTGTGTGTGTATGTGTTCAATTCCATTAAGCACTCGAGATAGACTTTTACCTATAAAATATATGGGTGGTCAGTCACAGGCATGTGTCCAATAACAAACAATATCAGCTTGTTCTGTGTGTGAGGGAGACAATTACAGTAAAATGTGTTTATTTACATTTGAATATGGTATGTTTTCAACAACTTTCTGTTTTTGCCTCAAGCTTAAAGCAAAAAAAAAAACCTTCCTGTCCCACTCTTAATTCTAAACAGTCCTAAACAATAAATAGTTCTGGGTGGTGCTTTTTACATTCTTTTACATGGCTGCCTGGTACCTCAGGGATGTTTTCAAACCACTGTTCCTGAGATTATTACTGTACCACAGCATTATCACATCAGATGATTCAGACATCCCTTCCTGCTAAACCCAGAAGAGCAGCAACAACAAAATTTAACAAATATGTTCTTTTATAGATTTTTATTGGTATTTATTTGCATTATATTTTACACAATAGTACTGTACAAATATATACAATTTATACAACCAGGAGACAAATAAAGATCTTCCCCAAAAATTGGGAAAAACAAACATGCATATTGAAAATAAAAAAATATTTTCAATGCTTCACACAGTTCACACTTGTTTTCCAGTTTAGACGTTTATACCCATTGACCAACATATCTTCTGAGACACATCTACACATCCATCCATCCATTAATCCATCCATCTATCCAATTTTTAGATTGACCAAGTAAAGAGATCCTGGCTAAACAGTAATGCAGTTTCTCACTCAGGCAAGCCAACAAATCAACACATATGCCCTTTCACTAATTCTGTTTAAATGTAGATTTAAAATGAGACTGTATGGGTCTATACTCTCTCTTCATTCAGAGTCGCTAGTCTCATTCAAGTAATGTACTCAATTACATTAAAATTACATCTGGATATTTTGGTGGTTTCTGTGCTTGAGCAGCTGTGTCTAAGCAGCAACAATGCATATTGGATCATGGTAATTTAACCAGTGTGGTGCAATTTACTTTTGTTATTTGTTTTTTGTAACATTATGGAAACATACGCTTATCCTTTCATAAAGTGTTTTGAACAATCTCAGTCTACTAGGTCAATTTTACATTTTGTTGCTGGCATAAATACCAGGGTTGTTGGGTTTTAACAATTTTTAACTTGTTAAATGTATGTTAACTTGAATCCATGCTAATAACAGAGGCAAGAGGTAAGACAGAGGTAAGAGGTAAGACAGAGGCAACAAATAAAACTTTTCATAACCTTTAATGTGTGACTGATTTTTTCATCAGTCACACATTAAAGGTTATGAAAAGTTTTATTTGTTTCCTCTGTCTTACCTCTTACCTCTGTTATTAGCATGGATTCAAGTTAACATACATTTAACAAGTTAAAAATTGGCTCAAGCAAATGATGTTAAATGGATTCAAACAATAATGTGATTTCGGAAGTTCTTAATGATTATATTTCAATGTGAAAAGTGCTATACCACTGTCGAACACTGTTGATGTAAAAATGCATTTTGCCATTACTTATATACAAATTTGTAAATGAAACATCAGCGGGATTCAAATGACAGCACAATAGTAGAATTGCTCAGCTAATTTTTTTATTTACCTTTGCATATTAAATATATCAATAAAGAAACTGTACTCACTAGAATATCTGTATGAAAATATACAGTCATTTGAAATGAATGTTACAATAGGTTGTTTCATTGTTTTTATATGAATACAGGAAACTCTTATCTCTATTGGTTATGGTACAGAGGGTTTTTACTGCTTACTCATTACTGCTTACTTTTACACCTGTCTGATGTAGAGAATAAAATAAATGCACTAATGAGGATTTCTGTAAAATGTTTAACTTTTTAAATTTAGTAACCCAGTTCTAGAGATCCATTTTTGTAAAAAGAGATTAAAACTAAGACTCAAATATAAGAGGGACTTTAGTTAGTTTCATATCTTTTCATGTCGGTACTGGCATGCTTTTATATCTTCTGAAAGTTGGGGATTTTGTTGTGTGCATCATAGTCACAAGAGGAAAAGGTAGAAGAACCTGTATTTATATTCTGAAAACACAACATATCACTCAGTAATATACATAAATATGCGAAAATATAAGTGCTGACTTCATGTGCCACAATTATAAGCAATGTTCAGCAACACAATTATCAGTCTTTAAGTACCTAAAGAAGTCCTTGTCTTCATCTTCAAACACACATTGGACATTGTTCTCCAAGCACAAATGTAATCAAATAATGCCTTGACGGTTCAACCATCAATATTTGTGCTACATTTTTGCAAAAAATACAGCTGGTTTTGACTGAAGACATTTAAACAGGCAGCATTTCTCTCATATTTGAATTATGTTTCTTTTGCTGAAACAGTTCTGACCATAGATCATAGAATTCATGCTTTAATTTCCTTTGCTCTTAAAAAATAGTTCCGAACTCAAACTCAGGATGGCTTTACAGTGTTCATGTTGTTTGCAACACAGCAATCTTGTATGAGTGGCATCTCATAGTCCAAATAATCTTTCTGCACTGCTGACTGAGATGGCATTATATCTGGCTGCTTTTGGGGCAGGGCTCCATTGTCCATACCTGCTTTAACACCCTCCAATTCCAATTGGGAAGGGTCACAATACAGGTGTAATTGTGTTCTTTTTTTTCTGTACATGTACCATGCTACACCAACAGCAACTGCCACCAGCACTAACAGGAGAAGAATTGCCAATGCTGGCACAAGCATTGTTGTAAGCTGTGGATCTACTACTTGTGCACTGGTGTACTGCTGGTTTAATGTCTGAGCCTCTGTGCATACACTGTCTACATCATTGGGCTCATCCAGTGGACTGGCACAGATGAAATAAGTGGAATTTGGATGCAGTCCACGCATTGTGTATTCTGCATAAAAGGCTGGAATGTTGAGTTGCTTTGGACGTTTATCTGATCCTGAGAGGTTTTTATAAGTTAGTTTGACACCACGAATATATGGACGCCTCTCAATGTAGAGATAAAGGTCTAGCAGTATTGATGAGCTTGTTACCTTTGTGGCAAAGATTTCAGACATCCCACTAATTGTTGCTGTTGAGACATTTTCAGGTAGAGCCAATACCTCCTTATTCTCACAATATTTCCCTGAAGCCCCACGGGGACAAGTGCACCCAAAATGACCCTGAAGATCTAGCCAACATGTGCCTCCATTTAGGCAGATACTGGATGGACAAAAATTTATATTTAGATCTGAAGCCGTACTGCTGCTTGGGGAAGCTGGGACTGGAGGTAGAGGATGACTGTCTGTCTCTAAAGAAGGTTCATTGCTAGGCTTAAAAGGGGGAATTGCATGCACTGTGCTATGCACAGTGGTGATTATAGTTGGGGCCACTGTGGTGGTCTTAGCTGGACTGATAGTAGTCCTTGCAGGACATCCAAAGTCATTATGTCCTAGTCTTTCCAACACCTTTCCTGCATTTCTGGGTGGAAAATGACAGCGGGTCTCCTCTGTCCTTCCCAGCAATATTTGTTTGTTATGCAGCCAGATGGGAAACCAGGCAAGTGTACAGAGGCAGTTAAATGGATTCTCTGCAACAATAAGTTTTTTCATGTGAGGGAAGAGCAGGGTCATGTTATCAGGCAAGCTCTGCAGACTGAGATTGCTGATGTCCAACTCCTGCAGTTCATTAAGATTCTCAAAGTGTTCCCACTTTAGTGGACCTACAGGATTGCCAGCTAAACTGAGTCTGACCAAGCCCTTTGCCTTCCACAGCACTCGAGGTAAAACCTTCAGTCGATTGTTTGAAATATCCAGCTCATGAAGGTTCCTGAAGCTACCCAAGAGTTCCTGATTCAGAGTGCTCAGCCCTAATCCACCCAACTTAAGTGACTCTAATTTGGGTGTCTGGAGGTCAGTTGGCCCTGGTGAAGGGATTTTATTGAACCGCAGATCCAGCAAAAGCAGATGGGGCATTTTAAGAGCAGGTATTGTTGTCAGCTCATTTCTGTACAGCTTTAACTCAAGTAACTGCTCCAGACCATCAAAAGCTGCAGGGTGTATGTTCTTAATAACATTGGTGTGAAGATACAGCCTTTCCAGTAACTCCAGTCCAGTAAAACTCTCTTGAGAAATATAGGTGATTTGGTTAGATGAAAGATCCAAGTTACGTAGGGAAGATAATGGTTCAAACACACGAGCTGGTAGTTCTTTCAGCTTGTTCTGACTTAGGTCGAGCATCTCTAGGCTTTCCAGCCCAATAAAATCTTCCTGGTCTATGGTCTCAATGCCATTCTTGAATACATACAAATTTTTTGTTGATGCAGGCACATCAGAAGGCATGGTTGTGGCCTGGCGTGTATAACAAAGAATGGAGTCAGGGCTTGAACAGGAACAGTCTTTTGGACAGCTACTGGCCAATGCCCAGGATGCCAAATTCAAATAGAGGAGCAAGGGGAGCAGCAGACGGAGGAAGGGCTTCATGGTGCTGCATACACTCAGCCCTAAAATGAGAAAAGCAATATTATTGTAATAGCCAAGAAATAAATAAATAATTATTAAATACAGTTCTTTAAAGCAATATGAAAATGGTACTGTACAATATGAAAAGAGTAACATTATATTCGAAAATATGTTTCCTCAACGACTCTTTAGATTTAGAGATTTCATTTCTTTTTTTCTTCTGCCATGACATTATTCTACATATTTTTTACTTCTCTGTAGCTAAATTCTTGTTTCTTATCATTCTTTTAAATTTTTCTTTTTTGGTGATGCTCACAGATTAGTAGTGCCAGAGTAATAAAAGAACACTTGCTGATAAACATCTGATAAAACAACAAATAATCTCAAATAAAGGCAAAACAGTATTCATCAAATAAAATGCACATGAGCCACATGTGTATTAACCAATAGAGACGAACAGATAAGTACTTCAGGGGAGGAGAAAAAGCAATAGTCCGACAGGACAAATAGAGAAGGGAGAGAAAACTGACATATAAAACTGTATTAAGCAAGCTGTATATCATGGTCTAATAGAACATCAGTCACAAGAGGCTTGAAAAGAGGGGAGGAGCTAACAGTTATCCTTCTTTCTCTCTCAGGGATGATATAGACAGTGTGGTGGGGTATATATTTCAGGTTCATGTTGAGGTGAAATTCTTAGTTTTATTAGTCAGTACTGAGAGAGGGGGATGATATTTTCTCTATATAAAACAAGCCATAAAAATAGCCTGGAAAATAATTCATTCAATTTTATCATTTAATAAAGATAGTGCTGGAAAATTACAAATAACTATTAATAAATTATAAGCTGGTGAGTTTAAAGCCTGTACATGTGGGATCGTTCAAAGTCATTCTTGTAGTTTAAGATTAGTCCTAAATTGTAGAGTGAACTGATTTCTCCCAGAGTGTTGTCATTATTACAATCCTGGGGCGACTCTGTGAAAGAAGCTTACACAGGAGCTAAACTGTTAGAAACTGAGTTCTTAGAATAGACACACACACACCACACACACACACACACACACACACACACACACACACACACACACACAATTTCGTTTTGCTTTTTTTAAGTCATGCATTTCACAGTTGAAGACAAGTCATTTTAAAGAATTTGTACAATTTAGTAGAATTTTTCATGTGAATAGTATATTGAATTGTAACTGTATAACAAAGAAGGTATATTTTATTATCTGGTTAACTAAAATAACCCACTTGCTATCCACCTGGCAGAGCAAACACTTAGAACTCCATTACAAAGTGTGAATTGAGGTAAGTTACCTTTGTCCTGAGACACAATAAATTTGTGTATTTCTTCACTAATAGTTTCACTGCTTGTGGTTACCTGAGGAGAAGTCTCATGAATCATCTTGTGAAACTCAAATTGGAATGCAGTAATGAATCATACCTTAACTGGCAAGAAGGAAGCTCAAAAAGATACAGAGCAGGTTTCTTACGTTTGGCTCTACTGCCTAAAAACAGGTTACGTTGCAGTTCAACAAAACAGTTGGAGGACTGCTGCACTGTTACAGCCACTAAAAAAAAACTGTTGGCTAAATATGCCTTGTTTTTTTCCTGTCTGCCTGTTCTCGTTTAAAGATGTTTCATCTCAGGAGTAAAAGAAATGCCTGAAATATTGAGACTTGGCAGATCAAATCAGCACAATATTCACTCTCTTACAGTTTTTTTTAGTTATATTGGCATACTTTATGCAGAGCAGAAGGCCTAATTAGGTAGGTTTATTGAAGGTGCTGCTGGAAAACCCATTTGGACATTGCAGATAAGATAAGAAGTAAGTTTGCCATGGTCAGTTAGTTTCAGATGTCAAGGGCCATTGCTGTCCTATAGTGTTTTGCTTTTTGAGTACTGTGGGAATGTAGTCAACTGAATTAATCTGACAACATCCTTAAAAACCCAACTCGGCTTCAATGAATGGCTAGAAATGCAAAATGGTTCTTATAAGAGCTGTTTCAGAATTCAGTAAATAGGTATGAGATGGCAAATAATTTAAATCAAATCAAAATTAAAAGGACAAATGGAGCAGTTTATAGTGAAAACAGTGAAAGAGACAGTAAATACTAAAATAAATAAAAGCATGAGGAAATGTATAAAGATATGCCAGGATTATATGTGAAGAGCATTCGGCATCATGGGGAAACTGCGCTATAGTAGCCCAGGTTGAATTCTCTGAAAGTGGATCAAGGACAGGCTTGGAAAAAAGATAATTTATGGCTAAACTTTTCCCTGCTACATATCTGGCTGTCTATGCACCTTGTTTTTTTGTGTCATTTACCTCAAACTGGCATTACTTTAATAATTACTGATAACCCTATGTATCACTCTGCTGTATATATCTCTTTTCTCTTTCTGGCAGCCAGTCTTATCAGAGAATAAATGAGAACAGCCTCTTGTGGATTACCACAAAGCTCTGTACCACAAAGCTCTGTACCCTGGTTGCTGAGTGACTTCTGACTGCTGAGGCATTAACGTAAGTGCCTGGACATCACATGCTGAGGGGATGGATAAAGGTTGTCATATGTCATATGTTTTTGTGGGTGCAGCAGTGAGTTTCTAGAGCATTTCTTAATAACACATTTACATAAGATCAGAGGGAGCATTTCTGACCAGCTTCAGGCTTTCAGTAGGCTAATGACTGACCAAAGCAAGAGATTACCTGGCATTATTTCATTTTCATCACTGGGCTGTTGACATAACATCTGGCCCTCTGTACAAATATGACCGTATTGATTACTAGATTCTACACAGAAAAGTATTGTTTGTTAAAAATTGGTCCTTCATGGTAAATGAATGCTCTAACAAAATCCATTAACCAGAGATGCATTGGAGGAGTACAAAAGAAATAAAACCAGAGATGAATTGGGAAAAGAACTTTTTTCTGGCTTCCTTTTCAAAACTTAAAGATAAAAAAAAGTGAAATGAAGTCAGTGAGGAAGAAAAAATCTTTGTCAGCAAAGAGGTAGCCAAGAGCAGGAAATGGAAGAGCAAAGTGGTGCAAAGAATTAGACCGTCAAAGGACCCACATTAAGGGAGCTTGCCTTCACAACAAAGCAGAGGCACTAAGGGTAGGAGGTAGAGGCAATTGATGGTTTGCATTGCGCAACATGGGAGAAGAAGAAAACCTTTCATACAGACACTATTGCAAGACTTTGTGTAAGAGTAGAAGTGAGCAAACAGAGTTCACTCCATATTATTAGAGCCTTTGTCAGAGGTCTTAGGAAGAATGGCTGCACTTATTTAAAATGAAAACCAGCGCATGCATTCTTGACTGTTCACACTCCTTCTCACACAGGTTATGCATAATTTATAGTAATAAAGAAACACTGCAGCCATGTCAGTCTAAGAAGTGTCACTACAGAAGTGCTTAGACTCATGCATTTCCATGCAAAATGGAATATCAGACCATGTTCATTCCCCAGAAACTTAAAATCCACTAAATGTTACATTCAAACCCACTTCTATCTGACTGGACCACTGTTGGACCCCTTTACTCACAATCTATACACCACTGCCACAGCACTACACAACAAGAGTTCAGGAGTAAAGAAGAGAAGACCAAACAGAAGTGTATATAAAGAAGAGGAATCTTTTGTTGATAGCAAACCATGTCAAATATGTAAACTATGAAACTCTGGTATGAGTGTTATGTTGAGTTTGTTTTGTTTGTGCAAAGTGTGTGAGTGGGGGGTATTTAGTTTTGTTCACTGTTGAAAATACCTTGTTCAAAAGTTTTTTGGGTTTTTTTGCATCTCGCTTATTTTTCTCTGAGAAATTTTCTCACTTGGATATCAATGCTAATATGCATGATGGTTCACAGGCATCTCAGAGCTGTAACTGTAACTCAGAAACCATACTTTAAAAAAGTGCTTGGTAAGCTTTGTCTGAAAAATAAAAGAAAGCGCTATGTTTTTCAGTGACTGGTACTGAGTACTTGGCAGAAGCTAGCTGTTTTCAAACTTAAAATTTTGTTCTGTGCTCTCTCCAAAGCCACACCCTAAAACACATGCTAGAGTAGAACTACAACTGATGTTTTAAATGTTTTTGGGCTAGATAGACGCTCAAAACCATTTTATAATATCAGTAGCTGTTAAAGTTCAATAGAGCATTTGTAACTGAATGGGCATCTAATAATCATCACTGCTGGGAAGAACACCCTGAATGTCTTTAATGCTTTTCAGCTTGCTAACCATTCAATCCTTTGAAAGAACTGAAGAACAAAGCAGCAAAGTTGTAAAAGTAAGCCCCTATCGTAGGTCAGGCATGTTTGTCTGGGAGCCAAAACCCATCTCCTCTTTTGTTACAGACCCGTGCCTGGCTGACTTCACAGAGGTAGAGTAGTCGTATTTGCCACAGGTAAACAGGTAGGATTTCAGAGGCAGGTGCTTGAGTGTGTTGCTTCCTCCAGGGTGCAATGCAACCTGACACCTTCAGCATGAGTGTGCCTGTGCCAAACCAAGCTCCTAGGCCCTGTACTCATCCCTCTAAAGGCAAAAGGGTGGGTATCGCTGTTGAGTGGGGTGGCTTCTTTTCCCGGGCTGCAGTTTTCCCGAGCTGCAGTGTCTTTTCTTTGGCATGTGCCATGGGGACTAGAGAAGGACATATGTTATTCTTGTGGAGAGTGAGACAGCAGATACACACACTTGTTGCTAGTACTGTGTCCCCCTCTAGTATTGACTTATCTATTATCTTTTGTAATTAAGAGCTCAGACAGAGCGGCTGCAAGGAACCTTTTCTAGCACAAAGCTCTGCTGTTGGAGGCGTCTACCCCTCTTGAATGTCAGTCAACACAGAGATACTTCATTTAGATTACCTCCTCATATTATGCCCTTTTTTTTTTTAAGTTATAAAGCCAATATTGTTCTCTGTGTGACTCACCACACGCTGTTCCAGAGTGTTTAACAGTGTCCTTTAATAACTTTACCATACGTTGAAGTTAACATTGTTATGTATAAGATTTGAGATAACTTGACATTATTGGTGGGGATTTTTTGTTACTAGTTGTAATTAAAGTTAGATTGACTGATTTTCACAGAAGTTGGCTAAAGCTAAAAACTCCAAAAATCAGATTTTGTATTGTGAGGAGAAATATTGAGTACATCTGAAGACTTAAAGTTTCACAGCTCCTCTAACAATGAGGGTTTTAAACACAAGTATAGTATAAGAATAGCCAAAAGTAGAATGGATGATGTAAGTAGAAAGAATGAGGTAAGGGGCAAGAGTTTTTAGAATTTTTGTTCAGTGGAGTCAAGCTGCTTCGTCTGTGTTGTCTTTTATTGTTAGAGCAATAAATTATGTGTTTTCATGTGAATCATCTCGATCTTTCTGTTCTGCCATTCATGTGTGTGGAAAAAAGACACTCTTCAGCCCTCATTCTTATTACTTATTTCTTCTTCTATTCTCAATAATGATTACTGTATTTGTATTATAAATTACAGAACATTACACAATGTGTCTTTTACTAGTTATAGAAATTTGCTACAAATGTCTGATCATACCTATGAACACAAACACACATAAATACAGGCTCTTCTTGCAAAAATGTAAGAATGAAAGGAATCCAAAAATGGACAAGCCTGAGATAACATCTTTTAACAGCTTAAGTGTTAGTTACAAGTCTGTTGTCAGTGTCTTCTTTGTATCCTGTCCATACAGCAGGGAAAACATCTGTATGTCAACTGGCATCACCACATGGCACACTGAGCATGGACAATGTAGATAAGATCTGATGCACTGAACTATCATTAAATCCTATAATTCAGAATTTACTTTTGAAAGAATTTAACAATGTGTGTGTGTGTGTGTGTGTGTGTGTGTGTGTACACTCACACACAAGTTTAGTTCTTTAGAAATCCCTTTGCATAAGCCAGTACAAAATTTTAAATGTTTTGGAAACATACCTCTACAGAGTCACAGCTTGTTAATAAATCAGAGCTGCTTTTTTTTTTTTTTTTTTTTTTTTTTTTTTTTTTTTTAAGATTTTTTTTTACATCCTTTTTTTACGGTAAGGATGGAAGCTATTGTTCTTGCCATGTTGATAACTCTCCACAAGTACAGCAGTCTCTCCTCCCTGACCTTGGAAACCCTCCCATTCTGTCATTCATTCCTGAACTCTACATGCCATCAGCATGATGCCTTTACCATAACCCATAAACCAATATATGTTGAAGCTTTGAGTTCATGCTGAAAGAGCTAATTGTATATTATAGACTTTTTTTTTTACTCTGATTCTCATTTTATATGCAGGTTGTTGACAGCTTTTGCAAGTTTGCATTTTTCCTCATTCTTGTTGATTACTTTATGAGTAACAGACCATTTATAAGATACCGGTTTCACTGGCTTTTTATGCCAGGAGGCATTTTCTGTAAACCCCACGCATAACTCCATGGAAGCTCATGAAAGATAAACAGCACATCATGATCCTTTACTAAGTATTATGTATTTTAAAGCATGTTTGTCATAAGACAAGTATCCATAGGCCCACCATCAAGCCTATATTCAGCTTTGGAGCACTTGCTGCACCATAATGTTCTATCACATTATTGTCATTCACCTAACTGTAAATGTTTAAATGTTTTGCAGATAGGGACCCTTTAACTAAAATAAATTACACCACCTGCCACATTATTTAAAAGCAATCCAATTTGCCTGTTCTTTGGAACAATAGGGTCTTTTTAAAATGAACACAGAACATATTATTTTGAAGTCGACTTTTCAGTTGAATATTATTTTTAGGCCACTTTTTGAGCTACTGAGGTTTGGAATTAACATTAAAGCAACTGGCCAATAGTAAATATAATATCTTTGATAATGGGTTGTGGTTTTCACCACTGTAACAAAATAATAAAATCACAGACCTTCGGGACCAAGACACCACTTGAAGAACCAAGGCCCTAAAGTTTTCCACACCAGACATAGCTGTAGTAGTGAAGTAGTAATTAGTAGAATAGATTGCTTATATCTATATTAAATAAATTAATTAGTGTATTAACTAAATAAGTTTATGTATAATGCTTCCATGTATGGCTATGGTAAAATTGATTGATGAACTGTGTGATATGCGTACATGCACGGAGGAGTATGATTTGTCCAGAGAGTTAGATTTCAGTAGAACACCAGAAAGGGCCTGTGAATTTGATTGGCATAAAATATGAACAGGTTTTGATTTGATTTTATCAATTTTGTACATATTCTTTGAGCTTCTGGTACCTGTTGGAGAACCATGAAATAGTGAAAAGCCCTTAATTATACAAGGAACCTTTGCTAGACAGTGGTGATCAACACAGGAAGTGCTATATATAGTCTGCCTACTCAGTCTCTCAACACACACCCTCACCATGTTAAACACCATGGCAAATTTAATTTAGACCAATCCCTGTGCCTTCACTCCCATTATGAACAGGTAAAGATTGGCTGTTGTTTGCAGCTTTCAACTAAATGCTTCTCAGAATTTTCTGTGTTCTTGTTTAGGCAGGGATGGAGAGAGCACATGTCATACTGCCACATTGTCAGTGCATGACCCAGCAAGCCCAAAGACACATTTACACTTAACACACTGACATGGCCAAATCTGTTAAATAGAAGATGAATATGGTTGTGTGTGGCTATGTTTGTAGATAAAGTAAATCTTGAACTTAAAGTAAAGCATGATGCGACATACATCTTTAGATGGAGTTGTTTCAAACAGATCACATCCTAAGTGAAAAACTATATAAGAAAACATACAACATAGATGCTAACTCTAAGGCCACACTATGCATATGTGTGTGTGCATAATTGTGTGAATACATTCTAAGTCTTATAGCCTAAAACAAACATGAGCAGGACGTAACTCTGTGTTGTATTTTTAGGCAGAGCTTCTCCAGCTTTCTTGTGTAAAGCAAGCTTAAGGTTTGTTAAGTGTCGAGAGGAGATGTAGACTGTCCATATACAAAGACACTAATTTATTACTGCCAGTACCAGTGTGTGTGTGTGTGTGTGTGTGTGTGTGTGTGTGTGTGTGTGTGTGTGTGTTTTGCTAAACATGCCCCCCATGACTGCATTATACTGTTATCATAACTGACTGTTGTGTCAGTTAAAGGGCTTGGAAGAGTTGCTGACCAATTAGTGTGTTTAGTGTTGCATGTTCTGGCTTGAGGCTGTGGTCTGCTGCCTCCTGGCTGAGAACAGAGTGGAAGCATTATTCCTTAACTTTATGGCCCTTGTAAACCCTGAGGTAGTACAACAGTGGACCTCAGATCATCAACAGATCCAAACAGACCACCACAGGTGTAGCAGCATGCCTTCTCAGGCCACTAAATAATCCCTTTCACACCACACATCATGCATCATACAACAAGGCACCAGGAACTATTACTTCCCTTACACACATGCGGCGATGTGTTTTCTTTGCGTACATCTACGCTGCAAACCATTACATCCTCCATTATTGTTTTTTTTTCACAATATTGATCACTGCACTCCCTGTGCAGTCAAGTGTGTCAGCTGCCAAAAAATGTTATAGGCATTTCTCTGTCACGTGAGTGCGCGCGCACACACACACACACACACACACACACGCACACACACACACACACACACACTCAAACAAACAAGCACATAGCTTTCAGTCAGGCAAGGTGACAGCTTTCTGATCTGTCAACATGTTTAACAGTATCAGCTTAGAGAGAGAAGAGCGAGAGACCAAGAGATAAAGGAAGACTGTGTGAGTGTGAGTGTGAGTGTGAGTGTTTGTGTGTGTGTGAGTGTTTGTGTGTGTGTGTGTGTGTGTGTGTGTGTGTGTGTGTGTGTGTTGCTGTCAAATTCCTGCATAGCATACTTGAGAATTATATGTCAGGGATGGCAACAATGTCAACTTCGAGGTGTACGCACGTGTGCATGCGTTTGTGTGCGTGTGCGTGCTTGTGTGTGCGTGCTTCAGCGTGCTGTTTCTGTATGCCTAAGGCAGTTCAGACACTAAGTAATTGTGCAGTTATTTGAAAAAGCAGTCGACTCCTGGGCTTGCTTAGAGACAACAGCTACAATCAAGCATGTCATCAGGGGAATGATGAACACACACACACACACACACACACACACACACAGTTTCTATGTTTTTATGTGACTCTAAAATATCCTGACATAGATTCATCAAACATACATTCTCTATATATGCTTGCATACTTATTTCCAAGTGGAAAGGCCCCACAGTAATTTATTTTTGAAACCTAATGTTTCTACTCTGATCCCTGTGTACAGGCCCTGTATTCACATTTTCATACACCCCCAAGACTCATTAAATTAGATTTAAACCTGTTTAAGTTGCTGAAACCAGTTCTGAAGGGGTTTAGCCAGATGTTAAACAAGTGTACCTGTATATGTGTCTGTCTCTCTGAGCAACACATAACATCATGATCCATAACTGTTATTAAGTAGATTAAAATCAGCATGTAAAGTGCTGAATCATTGCTTTTTTGCATAAATCAACTAAAAACTAAGAAATTCACAGAAAGCTGGTAATAGAATGTAATAGTTTGATTTGCTTATCAATGCATGATAGAACAATAAGATGTTAATCTGGCTAACCAGAGACATTTGACTACATGTGTAAATGCTTTTATTAACTTAACTGGCATGGGTGAATATTATTTGGTGGTATCTATCAATTTACCTTTCATACCTTGCTGTCAATTGCAAGCACGCTATTTGATAATAATAGTTTTATTGTAGTACAACATGAACATCTTAGCATGTGCAAATCTAGAAACTAGTTTTCTAATCACACCTCTTTCTAAAATACACTCCATGAGTAACCAAACTTGTAATACAACTTGCACAAAAATGTTTCTATCCTAGGCTTGACAGATGTATAGGCCATAGGTAGTGCAGCTCTTGTATGCTTCCTCTTTCTCTCTCTGTCTCTCTACTGGACATGATGGTCTAAGAATACAAATCTATTCTGATCTGGGACCTGTGTGTTTAGGGTTGTGATTTGGTTTTGTAATAACGTTAACCCATTAAATTTACGTTTCAGTTATTGAAGAATTATGAATTTAGTATTAGGGCAGTTATTTAGCTATGAACCTATGGGAGTTTAAAGTGATAAAGTGAGCCAGTCTAAAGCTGGGAGTGTTCAGAGCTCGTCAGATGACAGATTGAAGAAAACTCACCTCATAAGCCTGGCTTATTAAACATGTATGAAAAACATGAAAATTATTACAGACAACACTGTAGTTTGTTTCTGTCCTGGGCTGAATCATGTGTTCACTGATGTGTATTTTTCAATTAATTCATTAAAATAAAATTCCACAATCGGGGATTTTTTGTTTCCAGGAAAGATTGATTCTGTAAAAGCTGCCATTTATCTTCATACATTTGTATTGTATTGTATATACATACTTATATATTATATAATATATAAAAGAAGCTAGAAGCTGCTTGTTATATTATGAACTTTACCTCGGAACATGCCCACACATCCGTAGTTCTAGAAAATAAATTCCTAGCATCTACACATTTTTTTTACACACCCTGACACAAAGCTATCATAAACTGGTCATTTTCTTGCCAATGTTAAGCAATGACTGTGGGACAAGGCTCAAGCTAAAAAAAAAGAGCACCCGCATGGGTGAGGTGTAACTCAGAGCATCATATGAGCACAGATATAACTGCAACGTGTTTGTGTGTGTGTGAGAGAGAGAGAGATAGAACAGTGTTCATCAGAGCAATGTAGAGATGAAGAGAGTATGTATATATGTGTGTGTGTGTGTGTGCGTGCGTGTGTGTGTGTGTGTATGTATATAT